>JASANG010000535.1:0-201023 GCA_030248215.1 Enoplolaimus lenunculus | reverse complement strand
ACTAAGGTTATTTTTAAAATAATAGAGCAAAAAATAAGATTAAAATGAAATTTTTGGTGAAATGCATTTTTCACTTTCCGGTTCCGGTTCCGGTAAAATTTTCAAATTCCGGTTCCGGTTCCGGTAAATTGTAATTCCGGTTGCACCCTGGTAAACGGATAGTTTACGTGCAGGGTTAGTACCGAATCCACGATTTAGCCGAATCTAAATCCATCGCTAATTTGCCAGAACCCAGTTCGAATCTTGCATGTTGCAAATATTAGTTGTTTGAGAGTTGTGACCTGAAACAAAGTTTTTTATTAATGTAACAAGTTATTTAAAATTTTTATTGTTTTAAAACTAAAAACTATTGTCGAACATTGTTGATTTGGCTTTTTCACAACCGAAACCGACCCACAAATTTTTGCCTAATCCGAGTTCTCCAAAACTCTGTTGCCATCTTGTTTACCTACATACCGAAATTGTGTATACTATTTCAATGAAGTTCGTAGGATTTGTCCGAAAGTAGAGAAGTGCCGATCAATCGGCATCGGCAATAATCGGCAGTTTTCATAAGTATCGGCATCGGCACTGCAAAAAAATTGCCGATACTTTTTGCACATATAACAGTAGTTGGACATTCTATCAGATTCATTTCTGGGCACATATCGTATGTCTGGTCTGGAAAACTGTTATCTCTTTGCGTTTGTGTTTGATAAAATTTATTGAAAATGAAATCGTTCTTATAAAAAAATCTATTTATCAAGTACGGTATACTAAAAATGGAATAGGGATTTCGCAAAATTTCAAAATAAGAGATCGGCATTGGCAAAAATTTTGGTATTGACATATTCGCTATCCGAAAGTCGGTAGTTCAAAGTCGTATTTACGGCTTTTAATCGAGATCTTGCGGCATTTTGGGAAAAAATTTTGGTATCCAGCCCATCTCTATTATTTTTTTTTTTCCTGGAATATGATTCTTTTCAGTGCCAGAGTGGGCTTAGGGTTGCAAAATTTAACAGTGTTATAGGCGTTTTTATTGCTAGTACATGCGATGCGCTATTGTTGTTGCGGCAAAACTGCTTTGTAATTGCTAAGTCTTTACCCTGCTACCTGGAATTGTTGGGGCCAACAGGTTAATTGCATAGGCCTAACCGGGCCAATTATTTATTATATGCAATGCTCATTTTTTTTTCATGAAAAACCATCATATCACGCTTTATTCTCGGTTGAAAAAACATGAAAATCACAGGAATCGCCAAAATTTTTACACGTTAAATTTAAAAAACGTTATAGTAATAATTTTATAAAGACTTGGAGCACGCCCCGAGCGCGGTAAAATAAATGGGAGCTCACGGTTCCGGTTTCAATTAAATTTTCAAACACAATCACAAGAGAGGTAACAATTTTCGACACAGCATGCAGTTTATAATATGCGCCCAGAAACGAAATTGAGAGCATTCCAACTGATTGTACTGCTGCAAAAAGTATTGTCAAAGAATCGGAATTATTTTGGAGTGTCGACGCCGACGCCGGCACTCACGAAAAGTGCCGATTATTATTGACCTCGATGTCGATTAATCCTAAAATCAATAAATTTCCTTAGTTATATACGCAAATTATCTTGAGTACCTATCAGATATTATAAACTGTGAAAACACAAAAAACTACGAAAAAAGCATTAAACATATTTATGAAAATTTAATTTTTTCCGCATGATGACGCAATAAATGACCAAAATCGAGACAAAACACAGCTGGCTCGGTCTCAGTTTTGACATAGACAGCTCGTCCCTGCCCAGGAACAACTGTAACATTTATCGCAGAAACCTTTTGTTGCAAAATCCTTCTTAGCACCACGACACTCACGCTGCAAGTTTTTGCTGCGAATACTTGAAACTGTAGCTTGCACTCTGCAAGTGTTGTCCAAAATCACGTTTGAAAACTCTGCGGCTGCAAATGTTTCATTAAAAATCGTAGGTAGGAATTTAGTTCCGATGTGTCAATCACCATGCAAGTTCACCCTAATTTTATTTGCAAAAATGCTTTATTTGCCGAATATTAAATTTAAGTATTAAAAAATATAATAGTGAATGGGGGGGGATAAGTAAAAAGAAAAAGGCACGTAATACCTTCGCAGTATACATAACGTAGGTACTCGCACTGGTAAACACTACAGTAGTCCCAGAACGTAGGGTTGGTGAACGCTGTAGGAGGTGGGAGGGAAAGACCGAACAGCGAAAGCTCGCTGGTTCGAATAAAAAATTTGTCGTATTGTTTTAACTGATTTTACAGTTGAATTAACACATGTATGTAAGCATGTGAGACATGCTTGTCCGTTATGGGTGCACATGCAAATATCGTGCCAGTCGCTGTAAGTAAACTGGTAGTGTTCGCTTAAGGATTCGTAGGCTGCACAAAAAACACCACTCTGTAGGCCCGCATTTCCAGCTGTTTAGTTCAAAGGTATGGGCCTGAGGGGTTCCCGGTGCCTACCTAGATCTACCATGTACATTGCTGACAAGACCACACCTTATTATTGGAGTATCCCTATTTATAACCCTTGCAATACTAGTATGTGTTCTATACCGAACTCAAACTTGAAAATAGCCATGCTCTTTGAAAGTTTGATGTAATATTTACTTAACTTATGATATTGTTACTTGCGATCTCTTCTTGTTGCAATAGAGCATGAGGAACGCCAACTAGCTAAGTTACTTTCAGGCTACAGTACAAAACTACAACCTGTACGTGTATTGCATTGGGCTTAATGTAACCATACAATAATGTATGACTGCAAAATTTCATTTAGTTCTTATTTTGTTTCCTTTAAAGTAAAACAACCGACATGTTGCGGCAAACTCCGAAACTCAACACGAAATAGTCATAAACTTTTTTGTTAACGAAATTTCCAATTTGGGAAACTTGGCAATAACTTTTACACATTATTAAAAAGTGACATTTTCTGCAGTTGAACTCTGCTATCCATTCTGTGGTGACACAAGCAGTTACAATTTGATAAGCGTAAACATTTCAATGGAACTGTAGAGAGCAGATTATCAAGAATATGTCAAACTGTAGGTGTAAACTTCCCCGTCATTCCCCAGACCGTGTTTTTCCCCGCAAAAATTTGGTTAACCCAAGATCCCCCCCAAATATGGGGTCAGCCAAACATTTCATCACGGGAAAATGGGGCTAGCCCGAAGGTTTTCAGCTTTGAAAAGCTGATTCGTCAGAGCAGCGAGTTTCTCGGGAAAATGGGGCTGCCCAAAAAATTTTCGCTTCGAAAACGGGTTTGGCTCAACATTTCCCCCAGGATTTTAGTATGCGGTGCGGGCCTCAGTTAAAATACGTGGTCTATATCTGATCTACATATTTGTAAATGTATGACATTTCCCCGCCCGTTTTTTTTTGTTAGCAACGTATTCAATGTTCAAAACAGTTGCAAACTGTACATTTAAAATCTTCAAAGTTGCTGCAAACTGTGCGTTTAATATTGAGAACTGCAAGCTCTACAAAACAGAGAAAACAAAGGTAACTATTTAATGAAAACGTCAAAAATGGCTCATCTCGGTAAGCGGGCAACCGATGCTGATATATTATCAGCAGCATATTTGAACACGCAAATCTACACATAAACTTCAGTCGTTATTCAATTGATGAATCGTCAGAAGTTTCAGTACAAGAATGAGGTTGGGCCGGCTAAATGCAGCTGTTCTGAACATTGAATAAACGTTGCTAACAGCAATGAGCGGATATCACACATTTTCTTCATTATCACAGGTACAGCCTCGTATTTCGACTTAGGCGCCCTAATACTAAAATGGGTCCGTATTAACACTTTAAGGGGCGTCCAGGTTTCTGGTGGAGAGATGTCTTTGGATTCTAGGCATTTTTTATCTGCGCTTACGCTTAGGCCCTTACGCTTAGGAACTCCATTTTTTAACTTAAATTTTAGGCTTCGTAATAAACTGAATTTACTGTTTACGCCCCATAAAGTAACATTGCCTTTAAAATTTCTGGAAAGAATCTTGGGTAGCCAATATTTTCCGTCGACCTTTCACTTAAGTAAATTTTTGGACTTTAATTCGTAGCTGCATGGATACATCTGAAATTGTTATGCCTCAGACTTTTGCTGGGGCTTAAGTCAGTATAAATCTCAACCCCTTCTCACATTGAGTTGCCCGCAGGCAACTAAGCGCAGTGTATATACGTTAAAATATATATAAAGGACCGTGTCAAACAAAAATAGGAATATGTATACATAGTAATAAATCGCCACATGACGTGAGAGCCCCCTCGGGCTCGAGTGTCAAACTCATATAGCCGAATGGTGATGGCATCGTCTCCCACTCTGAGTCCCTGGAGGTTTAAATGTGCAACATAAAAGTTGGTCTCAGGGGAAAATAGAGAAAAATATTCATGTGAGAAAAGGGTTACGCGAAAAATTATGGTTTTCTATCTTTAGCTATATTCTCAGCGTTGAACTTGAAGATTTATAACAGAAAACTAAAATAAGAGTAAGGTTTAGCATTATTGACTTAAATCAAATCCCAACTTAAGTCAAAGGTCGACTTAAGTCATGTTTCTGCTAACCCTGCCAATACGGAACAGCTGCAACTTTTCGCTGCGAGAACGCCAATATGAACAGGCTCGTTTTTTCAAATTTTTTGGGAAGCTGCAATTTTTCGCAAGGAAAACGGTGCAGACTGTTTTGGGCAAATTGTGGCCACGCTTACTTTAAAGGCCGTCCCATTTTCCCGGGACAGAAATATACCAGGAGTACCCGTCTCATTTTCCCGCGACATCAGTGTAGGAGGAGTGCATTTTGAAAAATATAATTGGACACCGGGACAGGTGGGACAGTTGAGACAGAGGAGACAGCCGGACAGATGGGATAGTTGGGACACATGGGACACTAGGAACAGTTGGAAAAGACGGGACAGTTGAGACAGATGGGACAGCTAAGAAAGATGGGAAGCGGGACAGTTGGGACTGATGGGACAGCTGGGACAGTAAGGACAAATAGGACAGTTGAGACAGTAGGGACAAATGGGACAGTTGGGACATATGGGGACAGATGGGAGATATATTTATATAAAAAATTAGTGGTCTACTATAAAATTATGACAAAGGCAGCAAGTTGTTTAAATATTTTATAATCAAAACTACCAGTCTGTATATTAAGTTTTGGTGAGCTTCTTCTAATTATTAAAGATTCAAGGATCTTAGGCCAAGATTAGATCTGGATCTATGAATATGCGGAAAAGAAGAAACAATAATAGAAGTCTTCGAAATTACACGGATGTCCTGAATTGCTACAATGCTCAGAGATGGCGGATTTCAACTTTAAACTGGATACAGTAGGGTAAGGGTTCTATTGAGACCCGTTTAAGCTCGCACATACGTCTATACATTTGTCTATTAGACGACCCAATGTAGTCCAGCAAACAACTGGAACATTTAAAACAATAAACGATCTTAGAGCGTAAAGAGTCCGGGATCGTATCCTTTACCGAAAAAACTTACGGATTTTCCTATGGTTGTAGAAAACAATGCGTAAACGCAAGTTACTTAAACCAAGAGTGGCATGATGCCCTTTAACAAGAGCATGCAACTGGGTACATTCTGCATGGAAAACAATGTACCCAGCAAGCGTTGTGTTTTCGGCATACCCCCCCTCAATCAGGGGGTCTCTTAGCAGTTTTATAAAATTGTCATACACCGCTGCGAACCTGGATGTTAGGAGCAAATTGTAACCCCCCTTTGTTAGGAGGGGTAGATGTATAAGACAATAGCATTAGCCCTTACCGCCGTTACGTACAGTTTACTGTTTTTTGCTTTGGTTTATTATGTGTTATGTTTCCTTAGAATTTAAGCGTGTTTAGCAAATATGCTTATGTTTTTGGCATAATACTACAGCCAGTTCTGGTAGAACTTTTACTTGTTTCGTTAGTTGCTTCTTTGATTTTTGTGAAGGTTTGTGAGCTTTATGCATACGTTAATTGTAGTTTTGCGGCTCTGGTGCAAAAGTTAGTTACCAGGATCTCCTGATTTTTCAAATTAAAGCGTTGAAAATAAAGCCTTATTAACATTGGATATTATACATTAAATTACAAAGTTCAATCATATGAATATTATAGTCATATGAACACGATAGTGTTCATATATATGGTTCGCGCTTCTCAAGTCGTATTTTCAGTTTAGTTTGCATGTTGGTACTCTAGGTACATCAGACCTATTTCGTTTAAATTTGTACACTGATACCCTGGTCCGTCGGGAACACCTGTGCCAAAGGATTTGCCAAACGAACGTGGCCTTCAGTAGTTACGGTCAAAGAATTTAGAAAGTGCACGAAATTTTCCATTTTGGTTAGCACTTTTTACCCGTTAGCTAAGTAATTTTATACGATTATAACTTTATAGGTACACTTTATAGGGCTTTACGTCGGGTTCACCCCAACGGTTGGTTTAACCCCAACGGTTGGTTTCACCCAACGGTTGGTTTCACCCAACGGTTGGTTTCACCGCAACGGTTGGTTTCACCCCAACGGTTGGTTTCACCAACGGTTGGTTTCACCCAACGGTTGGTTTCACCCCAACGGTTGGTTTCACCCCAACGGTTGGTTTCCCCCAACGGTTGTTTCACCCCAACGGTTGGTTTCACCCAACGGTTGGTTTCACCCCAACGGTTGGTTTCACCCAACGGTTGGTTTCACCCAACGGTTGGTTTCACCCCAACGGTTGGTTTCACCCAACGGTTGGTTTCACCCAACGGTTGGTTCCACCCCAACGTTGGTTTCACCCCAACGGTTGGTTTCACCCCAACGGTTGGTTCACCAACGGTTGGTTTCACCCAACGGTTGGTTTCACCCAACGGTTGGTTTCACCCTAACGGTTGGTTTCACCCCAACGGTTGGTTTATACAAATACGTTGGTTAGCGCTTGGTTTGGTTCACCCCAAGGATAAAAGTTGGTTGGCGCTTGTCATCAAACGATTTACATTAGTTTAATAGTCTTCTCATTTTTCATAGTTCAGATTGATGGATTAATCAGCAGCTTGGTAAAGCGGTTAACTAGAAAAAATTGCTCAGCACTTGGAGCATGGGATAGCTTCATATTCCTATTAAAAGGATAGTAACTAGAACAACACATTCGTTTATGTAACCTGAAAATATTAAGAAACAATGGTGTCCAAAATCATGTTGATTATTAATTCTTCTGAAACATATTGCGGATAGCAAAATGTTTGTAATTTTCTTTTGTAAGAAACAAATATTTTGCTTTAAATGTGTATTGAAGTTTTCTACATGAACTACTAAACTCACCTTGGGCTCTTATTACATAGTTAATTGAATTCCACAAGAACACTGTATGGCGACATAATTGGGGAGTTAAGACTGATTACAAATTTTGTTATATAATTTATTAAACAAGGCTTAAAAAAATGACTCACATTTTATGATTTAAAAACGACTCTTGACTTTACCCGCCTTTTAACCTTAGTGACAAACAAACAAGTTTACAGGTAGAAATCTATAAATGCGCATTTCCCTGCTAAGTTATTTGTTTCACTGTATAGTCACGACTAGAGGATCAAAATTCTCACCGTATTCTGGCAGCATCTATTAATCTGGCAAAAGCAAGATCATTATACTTCAGCCATGTCTCTGTAGCCCTGCCATTATCTAACAAATTTCTAAAAATGTCTAATAAATCCGCCAAAAACTTTCAACATAAAAATAGATTTGCTCTCCGCAATATGTTTCAGAAGAATTAATAGTCAACATGATTTTGGACGCCATTGTTTCTTAATATTTTTCCAGGTTAATCTAACGAATGTGCTGTTTTAGTTACTATCCTTTTAATAGGAATATGAAGCATATCCCATGCTGCTCAAGTGCTGAGCAATTTTTTTTAGTTTTATATTTAGTTTCTAAAATGATTAAATTTTTTACCTGCGTAATTGTATGACAAGTTTTATAATGTTGCGGTAATGCGTTCTTAAGGTTGAATAAAACATTTACATAACGGTACTCAGTATATATATGTCACTATGTTATTTTTAACACTACTGGATTTATTTATACAAAATACTTCGGAACACAATTTTAGTGTTTTTACGCTACACTTATCATCGTTTGCATGATAATTTGCTTAATTATGTAATATTTAACTTGCTGATTCAATTGTTGCCAAATTTGGTTTGGTACCCATACTTCTGTCCAATACGTGATATAGGTAGTCACAGTGTAATTATCTGTTACTGAGTTGTGTCAAATTAAATAGGGTTTAACGGTCAAATTTTGGAACTCTTCGAAAACTGCATAATGTCAAGAACTTTCGAAAAAATAAAACAAGGTAACATTTTTCAAAATGTTGTTAACTCCAGATATTAATTGTTTATATCAATCGTTTAAACCATAGTGTTAAAAAGAAAAATCTGGATTAGAAAAAGATAGAGAAGAAGTCAAATAGAAGAACAAGCAAAGTAAGAGAAAAGTAGAGAAGACGTAAAACAAAACATATAAAAAAAAAAAAACCAGGAGAGCGAGGAAACAGCGAAGAGATATCATACAAAGATGCCAAAGAACTGTCATTTCGTCAAAACCTAAAATGAAACAGTATCTATAATAATATATTAAGGCTAGCCCCCAACTTTAAAAGTTCCCCCAACGTTGTTCCCAGTCCCCACGTGCCCCAAGGTTCCCCAACGTGCACCCCAACGTTCCCCAAGTGGTTCCCCCAACGTCACCCAGTCCCCATTGTTTCACCCCAACGTTGTTCACCCCAACTGTCCCCACTTCCCCCATCACCCAATTCCCCCACTTCACAACGTGCACCCAACGTTGGCCCCCACTGCACCCAACTCCCCAACGTTTTCCCCCAACGTTTCACCCCCCAACCCCACCCCCACCCCCAATCCCCACTCACCCCAACGTGTCCACGGGTCCCCAAGTTGGCCCCAACGTTTCAAACTTGTATAAAACTGTCTTGATAAAATTATCAACATAACCATTAACTATTTCATAGTTCAATGATGATTAATCAGCAACTTGTAAAGCGTTAAACTAAAAAAATTCTCACATTGAGAATGATTCATACCTATTAAGGATATAACAAATTTCATTCAAAAAAAAAAATTATATATTTAAACAACAATTAAACATCACAAAATGAAACTAGAAAAAATTGCTCAGCACTTGAGCAGCAGACTATATTCCTATTAAAGGAGTATAGAATCGTTCGATTAACCTGAAAATATTAAGAAAAATGCGTCAAAATCATGTTGACTATTAATTCTTCTGAAACATATGCGAACAAATCTATTTTTATGTTAAAGTTTTTGGGATTTATTAGCATTTTAAGAAATTTCTTAGATAATGAGGGTTAGAGATGGCTGAAGTATAATGATCTTGCTTTTGCCAGATTAATCGATGCTGCAGAATACGGGAAATTTTGATCTCTAGCACTAAGTGAAAAAATAACTTAGCAGGGAAATCGCATTTATAGATTTCTACCTGTAAACTTGTTTGTTTGTCACTAAGGTTAAAAGGCGGGTAAAGTCAAGAGTCGTTTTTAAATCATCAATTGTGAGTCATTTTTTTACGCCTTGTTTAATAAATTATATAAAAAAAATTGTCATAAGTAATCTAAAAACCCAAATATTTAGCCAAACAGTGTTCTTGTGGAATTAAATTAAATATGTTAATAGAGAGCCCAAGATGAGCTTAGTACGTTCATGTAGAAAACTTCAATACACATTTAAAGCAAAACATTTGTTTCTTACAAAAGAAAATTACAAACATTTTGCTATCCGCAATATGTTTCAGAAGAATTAATAGTCAACATGATTTTGGACGCCATTGTTTCTTAATATTTTTCCAGGTTACATCGAACGAATGTGCTGGTCTAGTTACTATCCTTTTAATAGGAATATGAAGCATATCCCATGCTGCTCAAGTGCTGAGCAATTTTTTCTAGTTTCAACCGCTTTACCAAGCTGCTGATTAATCCGTCAATCTGAACTATGAAAAATGAGAAGACTGAAAAAAGAGAAAAAATCGTTTGCATGACAGAAACTTTTATCCTGACAACAAGCGCCTAACCAACGTATTTGTATAAAACCAAGCATTGGGGTGAAACCAACCGTTGGGGTGAAACCAACCGTTGGGGTGAAACCAACCGTTGGGGTGAAACCAACCGTTGGGGTGAAACCAACCGTTGGGGTGAAACCAACCGTTGGGGTGAAACCAACCGTTGGGGTGAAACCAACCGTTGGGGTGAAACCAACCGTTGGGGTGAAACCAACCGTTGGGGTGAAACCAACCGTTGGGGTGAAACCAACCGTTGGGGTGAAACCAACCGTTGGGGTGAAACCAACCGTTGGGGTGAAACCAACCGTTGGGGTGAAACCAACCGTTGGGGTGAAACCAACCGTTGGGGTGAAACCAACCGTTGGGGTGAAACCAACCGTTGGGGTGAAACCTACTGTTGGGGTGAAACCACCCGTTGGGGTGAAACCAACCGTTGGGGTGAAACCAACCGTTGGGGTGAAACCAACCGTTGGGGTGAAACCAACCGTTGGGGTGAAACCAACCGTTGGGGTGAAACCAACCGTTGGGGTGAAACCAACCGTTGGGGTTAAACCAACCGTTGGGGTGAACCCGACCGTAAAGCCCTATAAAGTGTACCTATAAAGTTATAATCGTATAAAATTACTTAGCTAACGGGTAAAAAGTGCTGAACCAAAATGGAAAATTTCGTGCACTTTCTGGTAGGAGTTTTTTGACCGTAACTACTGAAGGCCACGTTCGTTTGGCAAATCCTTTGGCGCAGATATTCCCGACGGACCAGGATATCAGTGTACAAAATTTAAACGAAATAGGTCTGTGCCCGCGAGGGTTTTCACGTGTTGAGTTGAACTTTAAATCGGCTTCCCACGCGTCGCGTAAATCCCGTGTAAAATATTGACCACAAGATTTTTGGTGTGAATCAATAAATTGACTCAATTCTTGATGACATGATAATGTAATTTCCGAAACCGCTTCACGAAATGCATCGTTCTGCATTGAATACGTATTGATGCACGGAACGGTAACCGCAGTCTGCTGCCGGCTACGTTTTGCACGTTGCCGCGCATTATTCAATCGGCGACGTTTGCTAAAACAACTTAATGAGTTAAATTTGTTTATTAAGGTCTCAAAAACCAGCTTCTAAAATACATTTGAGACAGCTAAATGTTTTTAAACAACTTGGGTTTAAACTATTCTTAGGTTATTACAATCTCGATTTTACTGCAATCGCAGAATTTTTGCAAAATTTTTCGTGCCCATAACACTATGGGTGCAAACGTTTCATACAAACGCAAAATTTACATATCTGGAGTTAACAACAACTTTGGAAAATTTGAAGTGGACCGGGTTCGCTTGGGTTTTATTTCAACCTACGAAAGTTCTTGACATTCAGCAGTTTTCCGAAGAGTGGTCCAACGAAATTTACAAACTCGGTACAACCCAGGTTACTAGTTAATTTGACACAACTCAGTAACAGATAACATTAAGAATTTGGGTCCCACGCTATCGATTCTGCGTATTGGACAGAAGTATGGGGTACCGAAGTAGCCAAGGCTGCGTATCTGGCAACAATTGAATCCAGCAAGTTAAAATTACACTCTTTGAGAGCCAAATTATCATGCAAACGATCGATAAGTGTAGCGCTAGAAACACTAGAAGATTGTGTTCCGACAGTATTTTGTGATAAATCATTATCCATAGTGTTAAAACTACAAGTACCATATAATATACTGAGTACCGTTATGTAAATGTTTTATTCAAACCTTAAAAACTAACCCAAAACTATAAAACTTGTCATACAAATTACGCAGCGTAAAAAATTTAATCAATTTTTTTGGAACTAAATATAAAACTAGAAAAAATTGCTCAGCACTTGAGCAGCATGGGATATGCTTCATATTCCTATTAAAAGGATAGTAACTAGAACAGCACATTCGTTCGATGTAACCTGGAAAAATATTAAGAAACAATGGCGTCCAAAATCATGTTGACTATTAATTCTTCTGAAACATATTGCGGAGAGCAAATCTATTTTTATGTTGAAAGTTTTTGGCGGATTTATTAGACATTTTTAGAAATTTGTTAGATAATGGCAGGGCTACAGAGACATGGCTGAAGTATAATGATCTTGCTTTTGCCAGATTAATCGATGCTGCCAGAATACGGTGAGAATTTTGATCCTCTAGTCGTGACTATGCAGTGAAACAAATAACTTAGCAGGGAAATGCGCATTTATAGATTTCTACCTGTAAACTTGTTTGTTTGTCACTAAGGTTAAAAGGCGGGTAAAGTTAAGAGTCGTTTTTAAAGCATCAATTGTGAGTCATTTTGTGACGCCTTGTTTAATAAATTATCTAACAAAATTGGTCATCAGTACTCTAACTCCCCAATTATGTCGCCATACAGTGTTCTTGTGGAATTCAATTAACTATGTCAATAGAGAGCCCAAGGTGAGTTTAGTACGTTCATGTAGAAAACTTCAATACACATTTAAAGCAAAATATTTGTTTCTTACAAAAGAAAATTACAAACATTTTGCTATCCGCAATATGTTTCAGAAGAATTAATAATCAACATGATTTTGGACGCCATTGTTTCTTAATATTTTTCCAGGTTACATCGAACGAATGTGCTGTTCTAGTTACTATCCTTTTAATAGGAATATGAAGCATATCCCATGCTGCTCAAGTGCTGAGCAATTTTTTCTAGTTTCAACCGCTTTACCAAGCTGCTGATTAATCCATCAATCTGAACTATGAAAAATGAGAAGACTATCGTTTGCATGACAGAAACTTTTATCCTGACAACCAGCGCCTAACCAACGTATTTGTATAAAACCAAGCATAGGGGTGAAACCAACCGTTGGGGTGAAACCAACCGTTGGGGTGAAACCAACCGTTGGGGTGAAACCAACCGTTGGGGTGAAACCAACCGTTGGGGTGAAACCAACCGTTGGGGTGAAACCAACCGTTGGGGTGAAACCAACCGTTGGGGTGAAACCAACCGTTGGGGTGAAACCAACCGTTGGGGTGAAACCAACCGTTGGGGTGAAACCAACCGTTGGGGTGAAACCAACCGTTGGGGTGAAACCAACCGTTGGGGTGAAACCAACCGTTGGGGTGAAACCAACCGTTGGGGTGAAACCAACCGTTGGGGTGAAACCAACCGTTGGGGTGAAACCAACCGTTGGGGTGAAACCAACCGTTGGGGTGAAACCAACCGTTGGGGTGAAACCAACCGTTGGGGTGAAACCAACCGTTGGGGTGAAACCAACCGTTGGGGTTAAACCAACCGTTGGGGTGAACCCGACCGTAAAGCCCTATAAAGTGTACCTATAAAGTTATAATCGTATAAAATTACTTAGCTAACGGGTAAAAAGTGCTGAACCAAAGTGGAAAATTTCGTGCACTTTCTGGTAGGAGTTTTTTGACCGTAACTACTGAAGGCCACGTTCGTTTGGCAAATCCTTTGGCGCAGATATTCCCGACGGACCAGGATATCAGTGTACAAAATTTAAACGAAATAGGTCTGATGTTACCTGAGTACCAACATGCAAACTAAACTGAAAATACGCACTTGAGAAGCGCGAACCATATATATGAACACTATCGTGTTCATATGACTATCGTGTTCATATGATTGAACTTTGTAATTTAATGTATAATATCCAATGTTAATAAGGCTTTATTTTCAACGCTTTAATTTGAAAAATCAGGAGATCCTGGTAACTAACTTTTGCACCAGAGCCGCAAAACTACAATTAACGTCATGCCGTGAAGCTCACAAACCTTCCACAAAAATCAAAGAAGCAACTAACGAAACAAGTAAAAGTTCTACCAGAACTGGCTGTCAGTATTATGCCAAAAACATAAGCATATTTGCTAAAACACGCTTAAATGCTAAGGAAACATAACACATATATAAACCAAAGCAAAAAACAGTAAACTGTACGTAACAGTGGTAAGGGCTAATGCTATTGTCTTAATACATCTACCCCCCCTTAAACAAGGGGGGGTTACAATTTGCTCCTAACATCCAGGTTCGCTGCGTGTATGACAATTTTATAAAACTGCATACAGACCCCCCTGATTGAGGGGGGGTATGCCAAAAACGCAACGCTTGCTGGGTACATTGTTTTCTATGCAGAATGTACCCAGTTGCATACTCTTGTTAAAGGGCATCATGCACTCTTGGTTTAAGTAACTTGCGTTTACGCATTGTTTTCTACAACCATAGGAAAATCCGTAAGTTTTTTCGGGTAAAGGATACGATCCCGGACTCTTTACGCTCTAAGATCGTTTATTGTTTTAAATGTTCCAGTTGTTTGCTGGACTACATTGGGTCGTCTAATAGACAAATGTATAGACGTATGTGCGAGCATAAACGGGTCTCCGATCGGACCCTTACCCCTACTGTATCCAGTTTAAAGTTGAAATCCGCCATATCTGAGCATTGTAGCAATACAGGACATCCGTGTAATTTCGAAGACTTCTATTATTGTTTCTTCTTTTCCGCATATTCATAGATCCAGATCTAATCTTGGCCTGCAGATCCTTGAATCTGTAATAATTAGAAGAAGCTCACCAAAACTTAATATACAGACTAGTAGTTTTGATTATAAAATTTTTAAACAACTTGCTGCCTTTGTCATAATTTTATAGTAGACCACTAATTTTTTTATATAAATATATCTCCCATCTGTCCCATCTGTCCCAACTGTCCCATTTGTCCCTACTGTCTCAACTGTCCTATTTGTCCCTACTGTCCCAGCTGTCCCATCAGTCCCAACTGTCCCGCTGTCCCATCTTTCTTAGCTGTCCCATCTGTCTCAACTGTCCCATCTTTTCCAACTGTCCCAAGTGTCCCATCTGTCCCAACTATCCCATCTGTCCGGCTGTCCTATCTGTCTCAACTGTCCCACCTGTCCCGGTGTCCCAATTATATTTTTTGAATGCACTCCTGCTACACTGCTGTCGCGGGAAAATGGGACGGGTACTCCTGGTATATTTCTGTCCCGGAAAAATGGGACGGCCTTTAAAGTAACATTGGCCACAATTTGCCCGAAACAAGTCTGCCCCGTTTTCCTTGCGAAAAATTGCAGCTTCCCGCTTTCCCTTTGACCGAAACAAGCCTGTTCCTTTTGCCGTTCTCGCAGCGAAAAGTTGCAGCTGTTCCGTATTGGCAGGGTTGCAGAAACATGACTTAAGTCGACCTTTGACTTAAGTCCGGATTTGATTTAAGTCAATAATGCTAAACCCTTCCTTTATTTAGTTTTCTGTTATAAATCTTAGAATTGAACGCTGATATACTTAAAGATAGTAAACTGAATTTTTCGCGTAACCCTTTCTCACATGAATATTTTCTATTTCCCCTGAGACCAACTTTTATGCTAGGATTCGAACTCCAGGGACTGGAGTGGGAGACGAATACCATCACCATTCAGCTATATGAGTTTGACACTCGAGCCCGAGGGGGCTCTCACGTCATGTGGCGATTTATTACTATGTATACGTGTTGCTATTGTTTGACACGGTGCTATATATACTATTTAACGTATATACACTGCGCTTAGTTGCCTACAGGCAACTCAATGTGAGAAGGGGTTAAGATTTATACTGACTTAAGCCCCAGCAAAAGTCTGAGGCGTACCAATTTCAGTTGTATAATACAGCTACGACTTAAAGTCCAAAAATTTACTTAAGTGAAAGGTCGACGGAAAATGTGGCTACCCAAGATTCTTTCAGAAATTTTAAAGGCAATGTTACTTTATGGGGCGTAACAGTAGATTAAGCGTATTCCGAAGCCTAAACCTAGGCGTTGCAAAAATGAGTTCCTAAGCGTAAGGGCCTAAGCGTAAGCGCAGCAAAAAATGCCTAGAATCCAAACACACTCTCCCACCAGAAACCTGGACGCCCCTTAAAGTGTTAATACGGACCGATTTTAGTATTAGGGCGCCTAAGTCGAAATACGAGGCTGTACCTGTGATAATGAAGAAAATGTGTGATATCCGCTCATTGCTGTTAGCAACGTTTATTCAATGTTCAGAACAGCTGCATTTAGCCAACCTCATTCTTGTACTGAAACTCCTGATGATTCATCAATTGAATAACGACTGAATATATGTGTAGATGTGCGTGTTCAAATATGCTGCTTATAATATATCAGCATCGGTTGCCCGCTTACCGAGATGAGCCATTTTTGACGTTTTCATTAAATAGTTACCTTTGTTTTCTCTGTTTTGTAGAGCTTGCAGTTCTCAATATTAAACGCACAGTTTGCAGCAACTTTGAAGATTTTAAATGTACAGTTTGCAACTGTTTTGAACATTGAATACGTTGCTAACAACAACGGGCGGGATGTCATACATTTTCAAATATAGATAGATATAGCCTCGTTTTTTAACTGAGGCGCACCGCATACTAAAATCCTGGGGAAAATGTTGAGCTAAACCCGTTTTCGAAGCGAAATCTTGGGCCAGCCCCATTTTCCGAGAGATCGCTGTCTGACGAATCAGCTTTTCAAAGCTGGAAACCTTGGGCTAGCCCCATTTTCCCGTGATGAAATGTTTGGCTGACCCCATATTTCGGGGGGGATCTTGGGTTAACCAAATTTTTGCGGGGAAAATCTCGGTCTGGGGAATGACGGGGAAGTTACACCTACAGCTACATATTCTTGATAATCTGCTCTCTACAGTTCCATTGAAATGTTTACGCTTATCAAATTGTAACTGCTTGTGTCACCACAGAATGGATAGCAGAGTTCAACTGCAGAAATGTCACTTTTAATAATGTGTAAAGTTATTGCCAAGGTTCCTGAAATTTCGTTAACATAAAAGCTTATGACTATTTCGTGTTGACTTTCGGAGTTTGCCGCAACATGTCGTTGCGTTACGTTAAAAGAAACAAATAAGGACTAAATGAATTTTGCAGTCATACATGATTGTATGGTTACATTAAGCCCAATGCAATACACGTACAGGTTGTAGCTTTGTTCTGTAGCCTGAAATAACTTAGCTAGTTGGCGTTCCTATGCTCTATTGCAACAAGAAGAGATCGCAGGTAACAATATCATAGTTAAGTAAATATTAGATGAAACTTTCAAAGAGCCGATGGCTTTTTTCAAGTTTTGAGTTCGCTATAGAACACATACTAGTATTGCAAGGGTTATAAATAGGGATACTCCAATAATAAGGTGTGGTCTTGTCAGCAATGTACATGGTCAATCTAGGTAGGAACCGGGAGTTCTTCAGGCCCATACCTTTGAACTAAGCAGCTGGAAATGCGGGCCTACAGAGCGGTGATCGATCTTCAGCCTACGAATCCTTAAGCGAACACTACCAGCTTACTTACAGCGACTGGCACAATATTGCATGTGCACATAACGGACAAGCATGTCTCACATGCTTACATACATGTGTTAGGTCATTGTGAAATAGTTAAAACAATTGACCAATGTGTTATTCGAACCAGCGACTTTTCGCTGTTCGGTCCGACGCTCTTACCGGCTAAGCTACCGCAGCACTGCTTTCTTCAACTACTGTCATGTTTACCAGTGCGTGTACTACGTTATGTATACTGCGAAGGTATTACATTGCCATTGAGGTTTACGTATTAACTTTTTTCGTGTTTACTTTTAAGTATTCCATTGTGTAATACTTGCCTTTTTCATCAGCCAAATGAGAAAGCGGCTGCAATAAATTCAGTGAACTTGCATGGTTATTGACACATCGGAACTAAATTCCTACCTACGATTTTTAATGAATTATTTGCAGCCGTAAGTTTTCGAACGTGATTTTGGACAACACTTGCAAGTGCAAGCTACAGCTTCAAGTATTCGCAGCAAAAACTTGCACGTGTGAGTAGTGCTTAAGAAGATTTTGCAACAAAAGGTTTATACGCTCAGAATTACAGTTGTTCCTGGGCAGGGACGAGCGGTCTATGTCAAAACTGAGACCGAGCCGGCTGTGAAATGTCTCGATCTTGGTCATTTATTGGTCATCATCGGAAAAAATTTAAATTTTCATAAATATGTTTAATGCTTTTTTCGTAGTTTTTTGTGTTTTCACAGTTTATAATATCTGATCGTGCTCGCAATCATTGCGTATATAACTAAGGAAATTTATTGATTTTAGGATTAATCGACATCGACATCGATAATAATCGGCACTTTTCGTGAGTGCCAGCATCGGCATCGACACTGCAAAATAATTGCCGATTCTTTGCCGATACTTTTTGCACAGTACAATCAGTTGGAATGCTCTCAATTTCGTTTCTGGGCGCATATCAGTGTGTGCCTGCTGGGGGAAATTGTTACCTCTCTTGTGATTGTGTTTGAAAAATTAATTGAAACCGGAACCGTGACTCCCATTCCTTTTACCGCGCTCGGGGTATACCGAGTCTTATAAAATTATTACTATAACGTTTTTTAAATTTAACGTGTTGAAATTTGGCGATTCTTGTGATTTTCATGTTTTTCAACCGAGAATAGAGCGTGATATGATGGTTTTTCATGGGAGTCAAATAAGAATTGCATATAATAAATAATTGGCCCGGTTAGGCCTATGCAATTAACCTGTTGGCCCCAACAATTCCAGGTAGCAGGGTCCAGACTTAGCAATTACAAAGCAGTTTTGCCGCAACAACAATAGCGCATCGCATGTAGTAGCAATAAAAACGCCTATAACACTGTTAAATTTTGCAACCCTAAGCCCACTCTGGCACTGAAAAGCATCGTATTCCAGGAGAAATTAATAATAGAGATGGGCTGATACGAAAATTTTTGCCGAAATGTCGCAAGATCTCGATTAAAAGCCGTAAATCCGACTTTGAACTACCGACTTTCGGATAGCGATGTGTCGATACCAAAATTTTTGCCGATGCCGATTCTTATTTTGAAATTTTGCCGATGCCTATTCCATCTTTAGTATACCGTACTTGATAAATAGATTTTTATAAGAACGGTTCATTTCAATAAATTTTATCAAACACAAACGCAAAGAGATAACAGTTTTCCAGACCAGACATCAGATATGTGCCCAGAAATGAATCTGATAGCATTCCAACTGACTGTTATATGTGCAAAAAGTATCGGCAATTTTTTTGCAGTGCCGATGCCGATACTTATGAAAACTGCCGATTATTGCCGATGCCGATTAATCGGCACTTCTCTACTTTCGGACAAATCCTACGAACTTCATTGAAATATATACACAATTTCGGTATGTAGGTAAACAAGATGGCAGCAGAGTTTTGGACTCGGATTAGGCAAAAATTTGTGGGTCGGTTTCGGTTGTGAAAAAGCCAAATCAACAATGTTCGACAATAGTTTTTAGTTTTAAACAATAAAAATTTTAAATAACTTGTTACATTAATAAAAAACTTTGTTTCAGGTCACAACTCTCAAACAACTAATATTTGCAACATGCAAGATTCGGATTCGGATTTGGCAAATTAGCAATGGATTTAGATTCGGCTAAATCGTGGATTCGGTACTAACCCTGCACGTAAACTATCCGTTTACCAGGGTGCAACCGGAATTACAATTTACCGGAACCGGAACCGGAAAGTGAAAAATGCATTTCACCAAAAATTTCATTTTAATCTTATTTTTTGCTCTATTATTTGTGAAATAACCTTAGTCGAACATAGATATTTATTTTATTTGTTGTATTTTAGATTTTCATCATCGACTGAAGTGAAATCCACCATCAATGGCTTATATTCGGAGTACAAGTGGCTTTTAAAAGAGATTCTTAAAAATTAGCAAAGTTAATAAAACGGCCAAATTATAATACCGGAATTTTTAAATCCGGTAAAAATTTACCGGAACCGGAACCGGAAGGTGAAAAAATGCCGGAACCGGAACCGGAATTCCGGTTGCACCCTGCCGTTTACTGTAACGTAGTAGAAGTCTCAAACCATCATTTTTATTAGTGAACGATATCATCCTGTACCAGGTGTTTTGGAATGTTTCTGATAATTTCTTGGCTACTTGCGCGTTAAAAATTCTTATTTCGATATGACTGGTTTTGCAATTAGTTCATTTTTGTTAATAAACTGTCTCTGACGTGTTTTCGCAAAATTTGATAATGAAATTACCTGAAAATTCATGTAAACAATTTTTTGGCAAGTTTTCTAAAATGTCCAACAATAATTCAGTGACGAAAATTATTTAAAATTCCGGTTGCTGTTCCTGTTCTGGTTCCTGCCAAGTAATTCAGTTACTGTTCCGTCAAAATTTAGTTCCTGTCGGAACCCTGATATATAGATACATGTATACGCACATAAATACGTATACATATATAGTTTGGTAGTACATAATTATATTAATTTCTTAACCACACATGGGTAGAAGAATTAGATCGCAGCGAAAAGGAGCTGGAAGTGTGTTCAAAACTCACTCGAAACATCGCAAGGGTGCTGCAAAGTTACGACCGCTTGATTATTCAGAGCGTCATGGTTATATCAAAGGAGTAGTTAAGGTTAGACCGCTCTATATTTGTTCTTTGTTCTTATGTAAATTGTATGATTATGAATAGAACGGTGCTTCTGCTTATCGTCCTGTAACAAAGAGTAAATCTTTGCTAAATTCAGTGCAATTAGATTATATTATCTACAGCAGGGGCAACCGGAATTTCGGTTCCGGTTCCGGCATTTTTTCACCTTCCGGTTTCGGTACGTTTTTACCGGAATTAAAAATTCCATTAAAATCGGGTTAATTTTTTCTCCTTTCTTATTTAAATATTTCAATATTTTTTTGTTTAATTTTTTTCTTTTTTTATTTAATTTATGAGCTTCGACTGAATCTGTTTCCGGTTGCACCTTGATCCTCAGCGTTGCATTGGTCCGGTTATGAAGGATATTTTCACCGAATTATTCCGGGTCCGGGTTTTCACAACAAACCGTTCCTGGTACGGGACTCTTATTGGAAAATTACGGGCAAAATACTCTGAATTCAATTATATATACCAAAACTAGCTTAGTGAATAGTAACTGTACCGTACAAAAATTAAATGGTCTAAAGAATTTATCAGATGGGTGCGTGTAAAATACATTTGGGACAGAACTCTATCGTCATGTCTCTTAAGACAATTATCGTATTTCGTGCGCAAAAGCTAACTGCAGAAAGAAAAGGTTAGATCAACAGGCTTCATCTTTGAGTAATGAATAGCCTACTCAGATGTTATATACTTGGGTTAGTATTGCGAACTGGGATGGAGAGACGGCATATCTGTTTGCAGGATGTGATACATGATCCTGGCCGTGGGGCGCCGTTGGCAATTGTTCATTTTCGGGATCCATACAAGTATAAAATGCGAAAGGAGACAATGATCGCATGTGAAGGAATATATACAGGACAATTTATTTATTGTGGATTAAAAGGTACATACGTGGATATATTGCTAATTTGGTATGTAACAAATTGAATTAAAGGTCTTGCCACTATTTTGTCAAAGAATTAGTCTCTACATTTGCACTGTTTTAATTGGTACAGTTGATTAATTATTGTAACGGTATGAAAGTTGCGTCGTCTGTTATAAGTAGACTCATTTAACTTTTAATTGGCTTTTGGTGCACTTGTTTTGCCTTCAAAAGCGTTTCGTTTATCTTAACAAATCATTGTTATCTTTTCCGAAACTTATATTATTTTAGCGCAATATCAAAACTTATAACTGTAAGGGTTGCGCTATACTTTTTTAACGTGCGGCGCCGTCTGTCCCCGTCCGGCGCCATCCGCCACCCGTTCGGCGCCGCCCGTCACCGCGCGGTATCGTACGCAAAAAACTTGCGTACGATAACGTATGGTGAAGGACGGCTTCGTACAGGTGACGGACGGCGCCGTACGGGTGACGCACTGCAACGAACGGCGCCGACGTCAAGTATAGCACGACCCTAACTAGGCTGTGTATGTACACATTGCCGTAAATATTACAAATGGCAACGGCATGATGTTGTTACTGGTTTATTAGCATTAGTTTGCGTTTGGCTTACAGCGTCGTTGCAAGTGGGCAACGTTTTACCGGTTGGTAGCATGCCAGAAGGTACGATTATATGCAATCTGGAAGAGAAGAATGGAGACCGTGGTAGACTTGCCCGTGCGTCGGGCAATTATGCAACTGTGATTGCACACAATCAAGAGACTAACAAAACACGCGTGAAGCTGCCGTCAGGATCCAAGAAGACGGTGACTTCTACGAACCGAGCAATGATTGGTAAGTGTGAAAAAAGCTTACGGCGTGGGAGATTGGTTTTTAATTCTTTGTAGTGTTTGTGCAACCCTTGTGCATACTTGTGTTTCTCATTTAACTAAATGTCAACTGCCGACTTGCAATTTGAGATGCTATTTTGTTTGTTTTTCTGTTGATGCAGCAGTAAGTTGTGAAACAAGTGTTTATGGTTTGTGTAATTTTAGGGATTGTTGCCGGTGGTGGACGAACGGACAAACCAATGCTGAAAGCTGGTCGAGCGTACCACAAGTATAAGGCAAAACGTAACTGTTGGCCCAAAGTTCGCGGTGTGGCAATGAATGTAAGTATTTTCTTTGTTTTGTCCGTTTAGTTTCACAAATGCATTTTAGCAGTTGGCATTCTGTGGTGGGGGCCTGCCCCCACTCGGAAAAATCTCTCCTTGTTAAATCCCAATATCGAAAAAAACCCTCCCTTTGTTCGAAATTGTACATGTGAAATTGGAAATGCAAAAAGCAGAGTTAGCGTTTCCTTTCAGCTTCAAAATAATGAATTTAAGCAAAACACTACTAGAATCTAAAAACTTGCTAAAGCCTCTATTTACATGCCGCTAGGGATTTATAAAAAGCTTCCCCGCTCAACAACTCTGGTTGAACCTGGTTGGATCACCGAAACAGCCCCCTCCCGCTTGATATTGAGCAAGCGAAATACCAGTTATTGTGCGCATTTTTGTTTTTGACAAGAGATCAAAACTGTGGTACGATACATCCGCAATGAAATAAGTCCAACGTAGAGTTTATGAGAAGCACACAGTGAAATGCGTCGCAGTAATTTGACTCTGATACTACTCGATTTTCGTTGTTATTCGGTAACACAGTGTAAATAATTTATTGAAATCTTGTAAAGTAATGGAGCAAGTTTAGTATTAAATTTATTTTTTACATCGTTGCAATGTCTGTTCTTGGATTGTGTCGTACTACGTTTCAGCCTGTGGAACATCCTCATGGTGGTGGAAATCACCAGCATATCGGAATGGCATCAACTGTTAGACGTGACGCGTCTCACGGCAGAAAGGTACCAATTTTAATCATGTATGCGGATTAATTAGTCGCAAACGCACAAACACCTCAGTAATGGAATGACATAAAAACGCAAATTATTCAGTTAAGATTGCGGTCTTGGTGTAGAGATTGTATCGTGCTATGCTCTACCGCGATATTTATACGTTAAATGTCAATCCGCAAGTGTAAGTTTTTCATGGATGCAATAATACGTCGTTCATTAAGAAATTCCAATGTATGGTTGATCATATTTTGGCACATGTTAACAATTATAAGGACCTCTACACCAAACCTTAAAGCGTATGCCTTAAACGTAAGTCTAAATGTTCCAATTATGAAGTCCCACTGTTTCCCAATGGACAGGTACCTGTATTTAACATAGACCAATATTTATGATTCCTAAACAAATCTTCACGGCCATTTTTTTCATTCGAGCTTTACATAATTTATTTTGGTCATTATTTTAGGTTGGTTTGATCGCGGCGCGCAGAACAGGTAGAATTCGTGGAACCAGACCGGAAAAGAAAGAAACTGAATGAGACGCCATTAAATATTAAACGTTGAATTGAATTTATAGATTTTGTTTTTGTGCGTTCACCGTTGTTATACAGAGTAAATTTCTGATCGTTAGTTTCATTGAGCACCTTCTGATAATTGGTAAAGGTCTGTGTACATATTCGTCAGACTTTTGTGAAATTTTAAAGAAAAAATAGCGGATGCATCGAAATTTTTTTACATTAGATTTTGGATGACTCGTAATTTTTTGCGTCGTATGCACACGCAGCAATGCAGCATATTTGTAATGAAAAACTGCAGGAAATTAATCTGAATAATTTTGAGCATTGAATGTAGGGGAATGTGTTGTATTTCTGTAACTGGAACGAAAACAGACAGAAACTTACCGAAAACGGAAATTGATATCCGATTACACCATGAACGTTAGGCGCACGCTTAGGTTTGGTAGTATTAATCGAGCGTTACGGAACTGAAGGTAGCATTGGTATAACGTTTATCACGTTCGCGACACTTAATTTTTTTATTTGTTTTCTTTTTTGTTTTGTGTCATACAATCAATGGCAATTTTTCACAGATAAAGCAATTTTAAAAAAACTTTAATGACGTGCTTTGAAAAAATTTTGCGCACAATTCTACTCAAAAACTAATTTACGTCCTTCTGGGTCCGTTTTTTGCCAAATTCTGTTGTAGTTGTTACTGCTACTATTGCCTCTTCAATTTCTAAACAAAACGTTTGCAAGTATATATGTATGTATTTTAATGCTGAAATTAAAGTTTTTTAATATGACAGCCTGTCCTTGAGTTAACATGGGAACGTGTTTATAAGTGCCTGCCCACTGTGAGTATCAGTCTCCCGATGACCCAGTCTCCTAGTGTCCGGTGTCTCAGTCTCCAACTGTCCTAGTTTTCCGATGTCCCGGTATACCAGTCTTTCAGTCTGTCATTCATCCAATGCCCCAGTCTGCCAGTCGCGCAATGTTTCAGTGTCACAGTCTATAAGTTTAATGATTTAACTTTTAAAAAATTTTAGATGTTATTTTGAAACTTTTTTGATGCGCTTTCCGTCAATCGGGTATACTAAACTTTCCCATGTTCCTTATTTTCCGCCGCGTAATTTGTGTGTTCTTTTAAGAACTTATTTTCTGATCAGGTGGACTGTTTATAACATTTTTCGTCCTGTTTACGCCAAAAATTGAAACATTCTGTATATATACTGAACACAAAATTTCTAAGAAAGCCTAAACCTAAACTAAGTCTGAGGCTAGGTCTAAGCTTAGGGCCAGGCGTAAGTTAAGCCTAACTTAAAGCGAAACCTATGCCTAAGCCAGATCCTAAGTAAAAGACAAATCCTAAACGGAGGCCTCTCTATATATTGCTGTTGTCTGAGAGAACAGGACAGGCCAAATTCGCGACTTAGGACCTCTTGCATGCCAAGTGTACATTAAAGTCGCCCTTCTACGGTCGCAAAACTGACCATCGTGACAATTTAAAAATTTTGCGCTGCTGAGTATAAATTTTTAAACTATAAAAATTTGCCAGTTCGTAGTCTCGTAGTCTCATAAAACGGTTTTAAAATAGCACTTAACGTTTCTAACTTCCAATTAACGTTTGATTGCATAGAATCTTCTGGTATGAACTTTGAGCATATCAAAACTGCAAATCTAAAGCTATATTCGTACATAAAATCGCACAGGAAATTAATAAAATATCGAGTCTCGTGCGAAAAATTCTAGCTTATAGTTCTTTATTGAATAAAAAAATTTGGAAAATGTTCTGGTGTATTTACAATGCATAAAACTTTCTTGTTTGCAGCAAGAGAATATATGGGCGGTGACAAAAATTTTGTGTATGAATAATCATTATGCGATGCCATGTAGAAACTCATGTGCTTTGCGGTACAGTGCCGTACGGTGACAGACGACGCCGGACAGCCATCAAAAGCAAAAGCCATCGTAAGTATACCTATTAGTTATTTCAAACTCAAAAGACGAAGCATTCGAACACTGAACTACTCAAACACAAGCCCATGACAGTATCCATAAAAATGTAATAAGAGAAATCTTTTCATTACTATACTTAATTATAAAAACATTGCGGACATGATTGGAAAAAGACCAAAGCCAGACACATCTATATTTTACAAACAACGTACACCGAAAAACCCCAATCTATTCCCAAACATCGCCAAGAGTTTGGTTCAACATTGTGACTGACGTTTGAATACAGAAGGTACTTTAGTGGTGAAACAATGCAAATTATTCCATAAATTTTTTTACACAATGGCATTTCGGATATCCCGCGGATAACCTAATGATACATATTTCTTTTCGGACACACATCCGAATATTTTTCATATCTGGATGTCCGGTGCCTATCTATATAGCAATACCGGTTTGCTATGTTTCAAGTTCTGTGTCTGTATCTGCAGGATGGGTTGTGTTCCACCAAACAGCGTTTAAATAACATCGGTAACAATACCTACAATACAAACTTTTTAATATGTACTTGTTTCAGGTGTTTTTGTGGTGGATAATTTTTGAAGGTGTGTGTTTATAAAGCAAATAAACTGACGACTAGACTAATGCTTTATAATACTCTTTGCTGCAACTGCAATAGCATAAATGTTTGCACTGTACGCTTTTCGCTTTATTGCTTTACGTTGTGTTAGGGCCAGCGCTGGACTAAAGAACTAAAGAGGGGGCAAAGGCTGATCCAAAAAATTTTGACGGGGGGCGGGCTGGCAAATGTTATAAAACGCTAAATTTGTAACGTAGGGACCTTATCATTTTATCAGCAAAAAATTTTCTGAGGGCGAAAAATTTTGAAGTAGGGACCTTACAATTTTATCACAAAAAATTCTGCGGTACAAATTTAAAAAATTGTAAGGTAGGGATGTTACCATTTTAACACAAAATATCTGACCAGGGCGTACGTCCAGTCTGGATCCGCTAGTGAAAGGGGGGCATGGGGCCCGGGCACCGGGCCTCCCACCAAAAGGGGCATCCCACTAATCGAAAAATGACAATATGTTTCAATAGATAACAAGTCATGCAAACCGCTATGCGATTTTGAGGAGTACTGATTGCGTTCTTAGGCTCGGTTAAAGGCCGCCTGGACAAAAGACCGCCTGGCCTTGTTCGGTAGTGAAAATTAAAGCTGTAGGTTTAAAGGTGTAGACGAAGTTCAGAAGACGAGAATAGTGGAACATTCCAACCTCTATGTCGTACTGGTTTTCGGTAAACACGCATACATATTTTCGATAACGTTTCGCTTTTACAACGGCTGCAACAATCTAAATACTAATAGTGAACATATCTAGAGACTAATCTTGCGAATCTATGCGCTCAAATTTTCCACTTTCCCATTTTTCAAACAAACTACACTCCAGATTTTCTCTTCCGTACCAAGGATTATCTAGACTTGAATTTTTTACTTTTCCACTTTGCCAGTATTCCCCTCCAAACTTAGCTTGAAATTTTTCCTGCCGAACCAGCGGAATTCCTATTGCCGTCATACAGGAATGGCTGCGCGGCACTCCTGGTTATAAGTTTATCCTCTTGGAAAATGAGAAGCCATTGTGCTATACATTGGCCGATTTTGATTACAACAATAAAAAACAGCAAAAACAAAAACAAATACTCGCTATGAGTTTGCACGGTTTACGTTGCTTATTTTAATCGCTCAGCCTCAGTTAGCGAGTGTTGGAAAGCCCCTGTAATCACCGTAACTAATTTTTAACCTATACAAAACGGATTAATCAAAAATTAATCTTTTTGCCCAGGCGGCCTTTTGTCTAGGCAGCCTTTTTTCCGGACGGCTCTTTGTTCGGACGGTCATTTGTCCGGACGGCCTTTTTTCCAGGCAGCCTTTCGTCCGGACTCACTTTTTATCCGGACGGTCTTTTGTCCTAACGGCATTTTATCCAGGCGGTCTTTTGTCCGGACGGCCTTTTGTCTACGTGAGTTTTGTCTGAACTGCCTTTCGCCCAGACAGCTTTTTGCCCGACGGCCATCTGTCCGGGAACCCATACATGCTACTCTCAACCGGCTGATTTGGCCTTGGCCCTATGTCGAAGTGCTCCGCGTTAACCGGGCAAACTTTGCAGAATATGAAAACCTCAAGAGCACGCGGAGGCATCCCTAAAGTTTCTTACAGCTGTGGCAAGTGTTTTTTCTCAAAACTCAGAATTGAAAATCGGTAGCGATCGATTATGAAGCAAGATACACGTGCGAAATTTGTATTATTATGTGCATCGAATCAGATAGATATTCTGTGTGAATTAGATTTCGGTGGAATCATAAGTGGCTTCTCTAAAGTGCAAGTCTCGAAAAGTTATTGGGCCGCCAATTGTGTTTCGTACTTCTGATTTCTGGTACAATTTATTTTTGAGCGAAGCGAAACTCCGAGCGAAGCTCGGAGTTTCGCGAAGCGTTTTATGTTTTGTACTTGGGGGTCGAAAGGTGGATGTCCGTCCGTCCGTCTGTCCGTCTGTCCGTCTGTCGTTGTCGTTGTCGTCCGAAAAGAATCTCATGAACGGCTGAACCGATTTCAATAAACTTTTTTTGCTTGAAAGCCAATTATACTGGGGTGTTAACCTCGCATTGGGGTATTAAAATTTTAAGCCGTTTATTAGCTACAGGCTAATTTGCATAATTATTTAAGCCTAAATTAGGACTTTCCACAATATTTCTCTAATTATTACAGTTAGAAACATTCTAATTTTAGCGTTATAGAGTTTTTGGGTGCGAGGAACCTGCGTAGACTGTTTACAAACCTCCAAAATCGATAATTGAGCAGTTAGCTAATAGATAATTTGCATATTAACATAGTTTATAAGCCTAAATTAGGACTTTTTACAATATTTCACTAATTATTAAGGTTAAAAGCAATATAATTTCAGCAATAAAGGGTTTTTAGGTGCGAGGAATTTGAATAAATTGTTTACAAACATCCAAAACCGATAACTGAATAGTTAGCTAATGGCTTATTTGCATATTGCTTAATTGACAAGGCAAAATTAGGACTATTTAAATTATTTCAATAATTATTAGGGTTTACTGAAGGTTTTTGGGTGCGAGGAATCTGAATAAATTGTTTACAAACCTCCAAAACCGATAATTGAATAGTTAGCTTATAGCTAATTTGCATATTTGCTTAATTGACGAGACAAAATTAGGACTTTATAAAATTATTCTAATAATTATTAGGGTGGCTGAAGGGTTTTTGGGTGCGAGGAATCTGATGAAATTCCTTAAAAGCCTCGAAAACTGATAAATGAATAGTTAGCTAATAACTAATTTGCATATTACCTTAATTGATTACGTGTGTTCGAGCTTCGCTCAATAAATGTAGTCCCACTACGACTGGTATTATAATGTGTCATAAACTCTGGTGTATAAAATAATGACGGTTAATAAAGCGCTGAGTCATACGGGCTCCGGGCTTCTCAGCACCTTAGTCCGGCCCTGGTTAGGGGCGCTTACATGGTAGGACAGGAGGACATATACTACGCTCCAAAATTCTAAACTGTCGGATCCTTGAATAAACGGAATTGGGCTCGCTGCGCCGGCTCGCCCACAAAGACCTTTTAAACCACATTTACACTTTTGGAAATGAAATCTTGGCTGCCCCCTTTGCTCTGTTGCAAGATTATAGATTTAAGAATTTGCCTTTATCTGTGCTATACTAGCAGATACGCCGTAGGTTTTCTTTCGCAATTGTATGTTTTGCGTCAGTAAAACTTTAGCCAGATAATTTCGAAAATTTTTCGGCTGGAGCAGTACGTGTCCAAAGGCGTAATCACGGGTTAAGCTTATGGTGGTTGGACGGTGCTTAGAACTTTTTGCGAATCTCCGGTTGAGGACCCATCTAAAACGGCCGGCTGTTGGAGGAGTAAATGAAATTTTGAACGGTTCTTTGGATCGAAAAAATTTTTTATTTGCAGGAGTTTGAGCCCAAAACATTCGTTTAAAAACACTTATATTTAATCTAAACAGTAGGACTGAATTTAGGGATGGGATCCTCCGTGCGAATCAAGTGAAACCAAAATCTTCTCTACCGCGTCAGCAGGGATGGAAAACTCGGCCTCGGCAAGTCTCAGTATTTGGCAAGTCTCGGTCTTCTTTTTTGAGTCTCGGTGGTTTGGAACCGAGGCAAGAACTCGAAGATTCAGCAAATGTACCATTCCTACATCCCACTCTGATGCAGCGTGAATAGGGCTTTATACTTGTCATTAACATTCGTTTTTAGAACGGTAATAAACCTATAATTTGGCGTGGTGTGTCGCATTCGATCACTGAAATGTTTTTATGGCCATTTTTAATTTTTATCGCAACTCTTGTTGTGTATTTTTATATCAAACAATGGCTCAAATACAGAAACATGCCGCCAGTGGTAATGCCGTATTTTCCAATCGTTGGCCATCTTCCAACCGCCTTATTTCAACAGATGCGTTCTGACGGACTTGCTAAAGATACTATCAAATGGGCCAAGTCGGTAAGTAAAAACCAACGATAGATAAAATTCAAGTTATTATTCGTTTGATTGTAGAAGCGAAGATTTTTGCCAAGCTCTACTGTTCGAAAGTTGAGTATCAATAACATATGGACAAGGGCGGATAAAGAAATTTCTGACATAAAACTGTGTGATGTGTCGTAGTAAAAGCTAAATGCAACTTTAGTATATACTGAATCTGATTATAAAATTTTTTAGTTTTTATCCTTGTTCGAAGGCGATGATTTGGGCGAATCCTCTAGTGCATGTAGGTGCATAGGGTTGATCACTGCGTGTTTTAAATCGCTCTGTCATGGTGCCTCTTGTCATCTTCCCGAAAACGGGAAATCAGCCGCGTAGTAGTGACCTTAAGCTTTGTAATTTATTTAGCAGCTTTTAAACATACCCGCTAATAGACGCACAGCGATTTGAATTCTCATCCTTAAGCGCCAAAACAGTTCAAAACTATTGCAGTAATTTTAGCGATTTCAATAATAAAATGCTTAGTGCAGGAGGCTTGGAGCGCAGACCCCTCATTCTGCTTGCTTAGTAACCCTTCATGAGAAAAGTAACGCAAAATTTACGAAATTTCCGCACTAGAAAATCGTTTTAAAACAGGAAAAGAAAGCATTTTATGTTTACATATAAAAAACGTCCCCCCACACGTTTGCGTAGTAGCAAGGGAAAACTACAAAAGTGACAGAATTCAAACGCCTATTACCTATCAGGTTTCGTGGGAAAAATCTGAACCGTAAAATTTGTTTGAAAAACGGAAAGGTGGAAAATGTAAATGTCTAAATTTTCATGGTTTGGTAGGGGATATCTGTAGCTTAGCCACTCCCGTATTTGTGTTAATAGTTCCATTGGTTTTTTACGAACAATCACAAGGTTAATTTTGGCTGAGAAAATCTAGGCGTTTAAATTTTCCGCTTTCTGCCATTTTCTAAACAAATCTACGCTTCAGAATTTTTCTACCTAACTAAGTAAATTCTATACGCTTTAAATTTTCCACTTCTCCCGTTTTGAAACAGAACCTACGCTTCAGATTTTCCATACCTTAAGGGAAAAGTAAATCCTATATGCTGTAAATTTTCCACTTTTCCTCTTTTCCAAACAAAATCCCTATGCTTCAGACTTTTCCTACCAAACTTGCATGCAAACAAACGTTCAAATTTTCCACTTTTCGCATTATCCTAACTTCGCCAGCACCTCTAGCTTTCTCTACCAATCGAAAGAAATCAGCTACGCTTGAATTTTCCGCTTTGCAACTTTTCTCATTTTCCGACTCGAACCACACATCCCAATTTTCCAAACAAGCCAACCAAACTGTTCCTTTTCTACCAGACCTAAAGAAAACATATACGTTTAACTTTTGCACGTTTACCCGTTTCCAAACCTCGTTCACACTTCTAACTCCCTACTAACCAAAAGGAATCATATACCTACGCTTGAATTTTCAACTTTTCCCGTTCTCCAACCCGAACCACAGTAGTTATAGCCCCGCCATGGGCTATAACTACTAACCACGCATCCCAATTTTTCACACAAAACAACAAAACCAATACTACTCTTACCAGAACCTAGAGAAAACCTATATACGTTTGACTTTTTCACTTTTCCTGGTTTTCGAACCTTGCATATACCTTTAATTTTCCATACCGAACCAGGGGATATTCAGGCGTCTGAATTTTCCACTATTTCAGCGTTCTCAGCCAAACATATACTTATGATTTTTTTCCTACCAAATCTGTGCAATTCCTTGCCGTCGTGGCAGCGCTGTACTCTTGATCATATGTTTTCCACCTTGAAAAATAGGAAGCTCCTGTGCTATATATTGGTCGGCATTCTTGTCAATATACAGTTGTATATATGTCGTTGGCCAATCTGCTATTCATGCCAATTACCAATTGGCCTAGGCCAATCTGCTTTTCTTATCAAATAGTAGTTTGGCCTGGGCCAATTTGCGATTGTGAGATTTCGTAACACAACAGCGATATCATACCAACGCTGATTGGTTAACGGTATTGCGTCTGTCCAAATAGTCAAATCTGATTGGTCCATAAGTTCAATGGCAGTTTAGTAGCCCAGGCAAAACTGCTACGGAAAATAGGAGATTGGCCTAGGCCAATTAGTATTAATTGGCCTGAAGAGCAGATTGGCCTACGACGTATATATTGTTTTGCGTACAGAATCCTCAACCAATTTGTTCAATGTATATTCCTGGCCTTGCGTTTGTAATTGTCAATGATTATGAATTGATGCGCGAGTTTACAACGAAACGTGGAGATACTTTTGCTGGACGGCCGATTCAAGAATTTAATGAATATCTGGCACTTGGTAATGAGCATTTTGCACGAAAAAATGGTTTGGCAACTTATTTTTACCGAGGGATTTAATACTAAAATTACGTTTGACTTCTCGCCCATGTTGCTCGCGAAGTTGTCATAATCTTTAAACGTACGGCTAGGGCGGATCAAGGACGCCTACCGATCGAATCACGCTTTGGAACTCACACAAAACTAAAATGTTTGGTGTGGGCATATCAATTTTAAAACTATGTCAAGCTTTCCACTCGCTACCATTCGCGAATTCTTCAAAACTCAATATTTAACTGTGACTGCTGGTTGACTTGGCGTCTCCTGTTTAGAATCCTGTCTACGCTTTTGGATCTTTCTGGGTTAACACAAAATTACTTCAATTTAGTTATTGCCATGCTGTATTTTTCATTTCTAATTATAACGTAAATTATTTTTTTCAAACAAATATATATATGGTTTTTAGTTTTTCAGCGAGCAATTACCGCGGAATAGTGAACACAAATGACGATGTTTGGCGCAGTAACCGACGATTCACGTTAACCTGGCTGCGTAATTTTGGATTTGGAAAAAATTTAATGGAACAACGAATTCAACAACAAATTGAAAGATTATTGGATATTTTTTCGAAAGAAATTGCAAGCGCTGCAATAACTGACGCATCCGGTAAAGCAAAATACGCCGTTATGAATTTGACGCTTCCGATAAAGTTTGCAGTGTCATCTGTAATTGCGCAAATTGCACTTGGAGCGGAGTACGATATTGGTATGTGTTTTTTTTTATTTCTGACGTACTTTAAAACACAAAAAAAAAAATTTTAAGTTGCTTAGAAATGCTCTGCGTTAGCCATTCGTATAGTTATTTAAAAAGTCTAAATCTTTCCTTCAAAGTTTTCAAGCCATTCTGAAGCGTGGTTTGGTTCGATGCAGATTCTGGCGAATGTTTACTATAAAGGACTGTACCGTAAGCGTAATTTTCAAGTTGCGTCATAAAGGCCAATTATTTCACAGCTTGCTTTAGTTAAGAAACCCAATCGTGAGCTTTCGATGAACACTTCGCATAGCAAAGTTGTTATAAGAAAAAGGTATGATGACGTGAAGCACCCTATCGTCCATCATCGGTACTTGGCTTAAAACGGCTCGAGCAATGAAACTTTGAAAAAAGTGTTGCAGTATGAAGCGTACGAATGAAACTAAAAATCTTTAAATAATGGTGTTGATGTGAAAATGTGGTGGTGGTGGTGGTGGTCCGGCGAATCAAATTATTAAAAACGCAAAACCTGTTATTGTCTGCATTTAGTATAAGACATGGCTGACCCCAGCAGAGCTTTGAATAAAGCATATTTATGATTTATTATTTTAGACGACCAAAACTACATCAAACTTGAACAAGCACTCAGTGAACAGTTTGAATCGTTTTCAAAACCAACGTTGTTCTGTTTGATGGCGGCACCGGCTCTTCGTCATGTGCCGTTATTTGGCCATTTTGGCTACGACATACTTCAGCGGTCAACGCAAGTTTTGAAGGACTACTTTAAATCTGAAATCGAGCGAAACAAACGTGAATTTGTGGTGAGTTACAGCTTGCTTGGTTTGCTTGTTTGTTTGTTTGTTTGTTTGTTTGTTTGTTAATTTATTTGTATGTATTGTAACCCCGGTTAAATCTGATCCTTAATTATTAAGGACGAAATCTACTTACCGTCAAGTTTAAGAAAACTGCACTCCAAATCCGCGGCCACACTAATCACAAACACCACCACCAAAAATATGATATAACACCGTAAACCCGAACACGAAAAAAATATAATATAATTCCACACGCCAGCAATCAGGTTGATTCAAATTCTAAAACACAAAAGCCCAACAACAACTGCCACAGCCTTCATCCAATCCGGGTACCCCACATTTCGCATATCAATTTTTACATTCCTCCCGCCAGCCACAACATCACAAATTTACCCTCTTCAAAAATCCTTCATTTCAACACGCAGTCAAAACATGCATTCTGATGCTACAGTATGTATGTATATGTATTGTTCGTTTCTTTGTTTATTCGTTCGTTCGTTTGTTTGTTTTTGGTGCCTTGTTTGCCTGTTTGTTTCCCTGATGAAATTGATGTTTGTATATTGTATGTATTTTTGCTTGTTTGTTCGTGTATGCTGGTTACTTGGTTTCTTGTTTGTTTCTGATTCGGCATTTGTTTCTTTGATTGCCGTGTTCTAATTTTGTTATCCAACAATTTGTAGTGCACTGGTTAATTTTAGCTGGGATCCGAGCCGTCAAATTTAGTCGAAGCATACTTGGCCGAAATACAACAACGAACAGACGAAACCGAAGCCACTGTATTCAATGAAGATCAGTTGTTAGGTGTAATTGGTAAGCTAAATTGCTGTTTGCTAATTGGTTTGTATTTTTCTGCTAAGTTTTATTGTCTAAGCTATGCTTTACAAAATAGCAAACTCGTTTCCAGGAATTGCTAGTAATTACTACTATAGGGAGCAATCAATAAATGGTGCAGAGGAATTATTCTTAATATGAATTTTTCGGTAAATATACCCGGATCGGAATTCTGAGACTCGGGTACAATTTTAATTTGCATGAAACTTTTTTAAATATAGCAACTAAAAGCATTGTTTTTGGTTTGTTTCCAGGCGATTTGTGGGCAGCAGGAATGGAGACGACCGCGAATACGTTGCTTTGGATATTTTTGTTTATGGTCAATTATCCAGAAGTTCATGACAAAGTTGCTGCTGAAATACAAGCAGCGTGTGGTAGCGAAAGGCGACCCACGATGTTAGACACAAAGGAAATGCCGTTCACAATGGCAACAATAAATGAAGTGCAACGAATTGCAAGTGTTCTGCCAAATGCAGTTGGTCATACTGCGAACATGGGTACGCATAGTTTCGTTTTTGATTCAACTTTACTTTGGAATATAAGGTGATTTGTGCATTATGTGCAGGGATACTGGCGTGCCACTGTCTTGATAGGTGAAAGATTTTACCTGACCAAATACACAAATAATTGCGGGAAGGCAATTTAGTCGCAGGTACATATTTGTCTACATCTAAATTAATGTTGGAGCCGTCGACTCGCTACCGCAATCGCGGGGGCGTAGTTTGTTGAGCTTTGGGAAGTAGCGATGGTGACTTTGAAGGTTTTCAATGCATGGGTGTTCTGGTGCCTGCACGTTCGCAGAGTTTGTGGCTATTTGGGCTTTGTAACTGTGGAGTTACCACCCGGGTGTTGTGCGTGCACAATACTCATGGAATAACTCAAATACTAACAAAAATTCGCTATTCTTGGTTTTTGACTATCAACAGGACTAAAATTTATGGAACTCTCGCAGGGCTTTGTTGAGTCAAGTTGATATTTGTACTTGAGTTGTGAGTCGTACGACCCAGGATACTTGTTTCCTGGTTATTTTCACAATTTTTCTATAGCTTTCCCCTAGTTTTCTTATCTAAACTATCATAAACTTTTCGAAAAATCTTGCTTAAAACTCACTTAAAATTAGCTTTTAAATAATTTTGTTTTTTAACATTACCAAAAAACTTACCTGTGGTTGGTCATTTTATCGTCAGATGACTGGCTTAACGACTGCTGATAGGTTGCTTACCTAGAGAGAAGTCGTGGGGATTGCGAATTTTGAGAATCGTATTGGATGTGGTATTGCGTGTCGCGTGATTGGTGGATTTTTTAAATTGTTTGAATGGCGCCAGCTGTTGGAGGTGGATGTGTTTTTCTGGAAGTTTCTTGTGCTAGTTGAATTTCTGTTTTGGATTTTTGTCGTTGTTATAAGCAATGAGCTCCCGACTTCTCTTCATGGGCGTCGCTATTCAGTTTCCGAGCCTGCCACAAATCTCTGTTTTCAGAGCTCAGGCCAGCCTATATCGAATATTGAGATTTTGTAGAATGCTGAGACCGCTAACATTTATAGCCAGCTAGAAACCATAAAAAATCCGGACGTAAGGCGGCTGAGATAATCTTTTGGTCGAGTGCTGGTAAAACTGGATGTTCTAAGTTTCGGAACTACGCAACGCAAACGCTATTGTCGGTCATAACCGTTGCAGTGTAGTTATACTTTTCTTAATTTTCTTTTTACCTTTACTATTTAGTAAATGTGTTCACGTAGTTGTTCAGTTTCGTTTCATACCGATCCCGGTGTATTAAACTTTCCAACCTTAGTAATTTTCTAAACACTTTAGTTTAAGTTTAATAACCCGACGGTGCACGGCCCGCCGGAACCCGGTTGACACCACGGTGCGAGGCTCACAGTGTAATGCCGCCAGACGAGGGCGGGTCCTTGGTTATTAACCCAGTAGTATCTGTGATAGTTGTTAGAAAGGCCCTTGTTTTACCTAGTTGGGTTCAGCTCGAGTTAGGTTTGTTTCATTTGCTTTCTGTCACTCCGGTGGTAATACTTTTCAGACAGCATTAGCGTCTTCGATGTGGAGGTTCAGCAGATCGGAGAATGCAGATTTCTCAAATTCCTCCCCGTCGGCACATGTCTCACAAGGGCTGGACCCAGCCTCGTAGTTTTGGCATCGGCGATCCGGTGCGCTTCCGAGAGCCGTAGCGTGGAACGCGGAGACTGGGCCTGAATAGCTTACATAGCTGCACTTAAATCGGATAGCTAATGAGGACGGCGGTCAGAGCAAACACTTGCTACACAGGGATTGTCGATCTTTTTGTGTGGGATATGTTGATCTGCTAACATTGACAATCTCTGTGTGGGGAACGTGACTGTCTTTTTTAGTGGCTGTGTGGGCCCGGTTCGACTGTTCTCGCTCTCTGCACACATGTGATGCTTTCGGATACGCGATCGACCTATACCGTAGACTCTGGGAAGGCCTGCTCCAAGTACGGCATTAGCTCTCGCCACGAATTTTCCCACCGAATAAGCGTTAAGGTTGAACAGGGCAGAGGGCATTACCCATGTGTAAAACCTGTAGCCTTTACAACAGAAATGCTTTGTTCGGTTATTTTTTCGTTTGAAGGAAGATTTGGAGGTTTGAAATACGTGACACTCTATTCAGCAATATAGGTTTTTGGTCGCTCATATGTTCAGAATACAATTAGTTTAGAACGTCAAATTTCCCATGAATTCAAATGATACACGTTTCATACTGACAATTTTTCCCACGATTATATATTTTTTGGGTTTATTAAGATTAAAGTCGACACATAATAGCTTCACAACAATTTTGTTTTTGTATGGAATTTTACAACATATTCCATTGTCACTATTTCGTCGCTTTCATTAATAGCGAGTAGCTTTTGGTTCTTAACTCAAACAATGCCTGGAATTAGGTTGAAATTTAACCACAGCTGACATCGTTCTATCTTAGCAGATTTTTACTGACTTTCTAAGTAGGTTGTTTGTTTATGATCGATACGCTTAAAATTTTCTGCTTTAAATAAAACCTACGTTGCGTTTATTGCAGACACGACACTCGGTGGCTATGACATACCCGCAGGAACTGCTATCTTGTACAACTTGATGCTTCTTAACTATCGACCTGACATTTTTCCGGAACCAGAACAATTTCGGCCGGAGCGTCATTTATCTGACGATGGAAAATCGGTGAAAAAATTTGATGAATTAATTCCGTTTGGTATGGGTAAACGTGTGTGTTTGGGTGAAAGTATGGCACGCGCTGAATTGTTTTTAATTTTCACCGCAGTTATCCAACGGTTTCGTTTAACCGTTGTACCCGGCGAACCGATGCCCAGCTTGAAATTTCGAATGAAGGGTACCGTATGTACTGAGCCCTATCGGGTTGCAATATATAACCGGTGAATTATCAGTTTTTATAGCTTTTCTTAGTATTTTTATAATTCATTTTTAGTTTACAAGTAAATTTCGTGCCGGTCTCGCGTGCCTAAATTTGTCCGGTACAGAAATACCTGGTATTCGTTTGCTTCTGTGGGCGTCTGTTTTTCCAGCGTTTCTGCAATATAGGCAGCCAGGGAGGGCTACGCTTTAGACGGCTTAGGCTACTGTTAAGCTCTTTAAAGATAACGTTGGCCACTATTTCAATGATGTGCCTGACTTTCTTTGCACGTTTATGTTTTGATTAATTAAATTCAACTAGTGTCTAGGTAATAAATTTTTTTACCAATTTTACTTTGAATATATGATTATGAAGTTTTTTCATTAACTAATTTTTCAGTTGAGTAAATTATATTTTGTTACTGTATAATTCTAAGTTAACAAAATTCTGAGGATCACGTTACTTTTAGGGCCGTCGCAGTTTCTGATGGGACTGTAAAACAGTAGACTTAGATTTTAGACATTTTTGTTTAGGCTTAGTCTCAGGCTTTGCTTTACGCCTTTTTCAACGCTTTTAAAGATATACTTAATAATCTTCTGTTACGTTCTTAAAAAGTAACATTGGCCAATTTTGGTATGAAACGGTCCATGTTTGTTGGTCCATGTTACTTTTGGAGTAGTGCCGTTTTCTCGCAGGACTGCAACGAAACACGCTTAAGCTTAAAACTAATTCCTTGTCTAGGCTCAATCTTACGCTAGCTTTAAACTTATCATTTATTGACAGAAGAACGAACTGATATGAAAAGTGTCCAAAAAGAAATCATTTCAATTTATGGTAGTTCCTAAAAGCTCTAAAAACGACGTCAAGCTCAATTTCTTAAACTTTGTTTACTTTGGAGTTGCTGTGATTGTCGAAAACTTTAGAAGTTTCTAAACACTGAATAAAAGATAAAATTTATTTGGGTATTTTTGAAAATAGAAAACAAACAGATCTGGTATATATACTTTTCTAATTTACGTATCTTATTTCATCAATCTGCTTCGAGCGAGAATAACCTGAGTCTCGACTGGCAGTTAGAACCACGCTGAGCACGTACAATATGGCAAGAATAAAACAGAAAACCTAAAATTAAAAAGCAAATTGGCAAAAATGTGTATTGTCAGTAAAGTTAATATTGCTGTACGTACATGGCACTAACTGTAGCAGCGCCTCGTTTAATAGCCATTACTTGCAGAAGTTATATTTTTGGTGCAAACAGTATACACCATCTGACGTGCATAACATTTTCGTATGCCATTATATTTTGGGTTAACTAGGTAACTTATATTAATTTTTCAGGCCACCACCTATTTGGACATACCATTACTGAGAATTAAATAAACTATTTAAGAATAATCGATACATACCAATTATTAAAGCTGGAAGGCAATACATTACTTATTTTGGGCAGCGTTCCAACAGTTTCACATATTTATTGCGTGCCGTACACAATTTTAAATAGAACAATGTATAGATAGAAAACTGTTGTTTCGATTTTGTTATAACATTAACATTAATAGATGTTTTATATTTTATTCTATTAGACAAATGCTGTTTGGTGTATTCCTAAGATATTTGTATATTGGGTTTGACTTTGCTCCAATTGCGAAGTGTATTTTCGACCACAAAAGGGATCACGGGTGCAATTTTTCTCTAGCAGGAATGCATCCAGTATTGAGCCAAGGACTCCATACCTTCCTTGTGGGGCGTCTACCGCACTAGAATTCAGTAAATATTTTGGTCAGACTCTATGGGTCTTCGGTTTTCCCTCTGACCGGCGTTCGCCCAAAAATGTCAACTGATCATTCCACGCCGAAATTTGAATTTTTGAAAAAATCCGATTTCTTGAGGTAACATGGTCCCCCTTGGAACCCAAAAAATTATCAAAAAACAACACAAATTATATACCATTCAACGTAATTTGGGGAACTCATTTGAATGTTGTCAATTTTTTGCAATCAGACGTATGGCTAACGAGTTATGGTCAAATAACTGATTTGGCGCCGTTCCAAAACGTTGGAAGCGCGCGAAGTCAGTTATTTCACCATAACTGGTTAGCCAGACGTCTGATTGTGCAATATTTAACACCATTCGACTCAGCTACAGAAGTCATGTCGAAAGGTATACAATTCCTCCAACTTTTTGTTAAAAAATTTTTTCGCCCCACCCAGAAAATTAGTCTAAATTCTGTACTGTCAATAATAATTCTGGAACCGCCACTATAAACTACACTGCAAAAAATGGTGAGTCAAATTGATTTTCTCTGAAATAACTACGGGACTACAGAAACTGAGTCAAAGTGCATTCTAACTTATTACGTTCCACATGAAATTCGCAATCATGTTGTGATTAACTTTTATATCTATACGTATACATTAAAGTGCACACCGTTCAGAAACACTGCCACACAGTAATTCTCAACCTGCCTTAATATTACACAACGCTTACTACTGTTTTGAACCGCTTGTATTAACGCGCTTACCAAAGCAAATTTAAGATTTCTATCGTCGTAAGCGCTTAAAGATGAAGGATGAAATGCCTTCAATCCTACACTGAGATCTGAACACTTAGGTATGGCTTGCTTAACAACAAATACATTTGAACATATGCCAAAACCCAGTACATTAGGAAAGTTGTACATGTGCGCAACTGCGACTTACTATAGTATATTATTAAACCTTTTGAACGTATATATTTGTAGAAATTTTCTCATGATAAACAAAAAATGACGAATAGACTCAAAAATATACGGAAAATCAAAATACATATAATTTCAGTAATCATGTTTTGCACTCAACGTATATATTTGGTAAAAAAATCTGTTACTCATGATAAACAAAAAATGACGAATAGACTCAAAAATATACGGAAAATCAAAATACATATAATTTGAGTAAATCAGGGTTTGTGCTGAACTATCGTTGGTATTTAAGAAATCAGTTACTCTGGATTAAGGATAATTGACGAATATTGATTGCAATTAGGAATTGTGGGTTTTATCCATGCATTTACGGTCCGTAACGAAATTAACTTCTGTCAATAACCCACACTCAAATTAGACACTACGATTCTACCTTCGGGTGAGACTATATATCACGCACTACGCAAAAGACTTACTGCTGCTGCAATCCACGCATCCATCCTTGTACATTCCAATGAATGCCTGGAACTAAATGGATCCGGATTACACGCATTACGCCGCCAAGCTCCACTGGCATACCAGCATTCAATAATTCCAGCGATGATGTACAAAATACACGCAAGAACTGCAAACATTGCATCCTAAAATGACCATTAAAAATGGTAGCAACTGAGGAAACTTTCGTGGGCAACTGTGTTTTGTTGTTCTTAGGAGTTCAAATAAACTGCATAAAACTGTAATTGTGAACATTAAATGAAGTGCACTGCACACTATAGGTACCTATCGCTAGCTGCACATACGAGGTAGGGATAAGGAGATATATCCCTCTAGCGAAATGTTAAGCGAATTTTTTCCTGTGATTTAGACGTTATACGACGATATATATACGCTCAATATTATAGTCACGTTTACAGTTGTGCTGTCTGCTTTTCATATACTCGAACTTTGAATAGTCAGTTTAAGAGCCTGCCTACTTACTAAAAAAGCCTAAGCCTAACCCTAAGCATAAGCGTCAACATATATTTTTCTATTAGACATGGTCCGTAGTTTTAGTAAACACCGTTTAGTTGATTTGGATACAACGCATACACATTTACCAGTTCTCTCCATGGCACATTATGCATAATATTACGATGAAAGCCAAAAAACTGCATCACAAACAACGCAAATGTGACACAAATACAGCAACAGCTGATCACCAAAACAAACGTCTGACCGCTTGCGATTCCATAGAAAGGACCACTACCTAGCGGTGCTAAAAGTGACGTGATAAAAAAACTCGTCAGGTGTAAAATGAATTGTTGGCTTTGTGATAGACTCGAAAGCAGGGGTGTAGGTAGAATTTTAGTTCGCGAAAGCGGAAAGTATAATCTCATCATGTATAGAAAATTTTTTTCACGTCTAAGATCGAGGGAATTCTTCGAAAGCCTGTTTATAGAACTTTGGGCTTGTATCTCCAGAAATTTCCAAAGCAGATATATTCCTTTTATTCCTCACCTTGCATGCGCGGTTGGTTCTCAGCTCGAGAATAAGGAGTTCGCTGGCAGGCGTTGTAAGCTATTTCATTGTATCTTATTTCACATATGAAGTCGTATTTAATGGATGAGAATTTTGAAATTTCAGAACTCAATTTTTACTGAGCGTTTGATTCAGAATCAAGGTTTTGTAAGGAATCGCGTCAAACATAAACTATTGTTTTACTGTTGTGACCCGAATAAGAGGGGGTAATAAGAGGGGGGCTCTTCATTTTGAGTCCGAATCGATAGGAATCCATATCCCTAATAAAAGTCCGTAAACGGATAGAGTTCCTGAACCCTAATTAGATTCCATATATGTCAATTATCCCTAATTGTAGCGCATAATGACTCCAGGACCTAATAATTTGAGTTTGAGACTTTAAAGCTTACTTAAATTTTTAAAGTACATTCCTAAGTATAACCTTGCAGTATCGCTCAACCTTTTAGTGCAGGGTAAATACTGTTTAATTCAACAGATAGTTGCAATACCGGAAATATCAGTAAGGAAAGGTGGCGCAGTACTGGTTCAAAATAAATTACAGTTCGTAACCGAATAACAAGGGGGGTACCCTCTGGAGAGGCCAAATAAATATCAGTCCCTCCCCTCTTATTCGGGTCAGTACAGTACCGCTTTTCGCGTTTCAAACAACTTTCTTCAAAATGCTTTACTTGTATTTAAAGAGGTGAAACTCTGAAATGAATCGTATTGCTTATCAAAGCGCTGCAAATATTTTGTAAAAGCGCTTATCAACAAAACGCTATATATTCGCCTCAATATAAACGCTTTTTTCAAAACGCGAAGAGCGTGCAATATTTATGACGCTGTTCCTCATTTTTTGCTGCAATGGAGTTTTCAACAGAAAATTAAATATTGAAAACCACACTGTTGCGAACCCGTGTTTAAATTTAACTTACGTCCTCGTGCAAGTTAAAGATATTGCTTTACGCTATTTCTTAAAGTTTAACATCTAAAGTTTGACAGCTGCAACATGAATCAATCGAAAACCCCCTTGGAAATTTTTAAAGGGCGTAACCCCCCTCCTTTTCAAAATACCGGTTATGCCCTATGACATGACAGGAATGTTTCACACTTTCCTACTAAGGTTTTGTTCCTGATTATCAACTTGCCTGAGACACATGCAACCACAACGAATCCAAGAATAATTTGGACAATTCGCGTGGCCCCAACTGAACTTGCACAGTACAATGGATCAATACCTGATTCAGATAAAGTTTCGTTGTCCAGAAATCCGAAACCAGATGAAAATGACGATCCGGTAACCTGTGAAACAACAAATTGTAAATCTGTTGCTTTGTAAACATGACATTCCCCAATTAGTGCTTTTAAGGATTACTGGACGTCTACGCATCCCTATCTGAACAAAATGGTGAAAAATGTAAAACTTAGAAAAGTCACCGTGGATTTTGGCCATTTCGCCTGTAGCGTCTTTAGTATTTTTCTGTAATATATTATCCAATGATGTTTTGAGTATGTGTTTTGAATTTGCTGTTATAGGTCGATTTGTCGAATGACATCTTCGTTAGCCTTAAAACACACCGCCCCGCCAGCTGTGCAAGTAGCCCTAAGTCAAAACCGTAGCCTAAGCCTTGCCTAACCTCAGAACTTGCCGTATTTACTAGTGGGACATAGTTTCTTGAGTGGCCGTCAACTCAACAACTTGTCGACCATCAACTTGCACGGGAAGCCCCAACGTTTGTCTTAAGCTTAGACACTAAGCATAGGTTAGCCCATAGGCTTAAATTTAAGGTTAGGCAGTTGTTGGGGCGATAAGTTGTCCTGGTCGACGAAAATTTGGTGCGACAAACTGCAGGGCGCCGAGTTGCAATAGATTCTTTTAGATTCAACATACAAATTAAAACATACGGAATGAGGCTTGGTAAATGTTGTTGTTGTGACCAAAGTGCCGTCAGCTTTTTGAACAGTGTGAACATCTTTTTTGACTAATACATCAGTGCTGTTGAGTTCGTACATTATTTAAGATACAATATTAATTAATATAGCACACTTAAAACGAAATCGTAACATAAATGTTAATAGTCAAGAATTTAAGCGAATGGTATTCTTCTAAAAACACCGAAGCACGAGAACAAAATTGGAGTGCAGAACCAAGAAGAGCTTGCCGAAAGGAACAACTTTTATAATCAAGGAATGGTCCCAAATTTCACATCGTGGAACTATTTTTAAATTTTGTTTTTCAATCTATTTTTACCGACTACCTACTGTTTGCCAGTTGTATTGGTGAACATCGTAACACTGCATAATGTAAGCTTATGCTTTGGACTAATTTTTTTGCTTGGCTTAGGCTTAGGTTTACGCTTAGACTTAGGAATATACTTATAATACTGTTCCGCCCCTGTTCTTTACATTGGCCATGTATAAGCACCAGACTAAACCGTAAGTCTATAAGCCAAAGCCTCGAATTAACAATAGACATATTCCTACGGCTAAGCCTGTAAGCGTAAGCCTAAGCAAAAATAGTACACACTGGTTCGTCCCTCATCTGTACACGGGCCAGCGCTATTAATGCAAATACAAACATGCTTAAAAACAAAATGAGAAATTGTGTATTAAGCGCCGTCGTATATACAGAAATGAGCTTTTACTTCGAACTACATTGCAGGATAAAAATACTGCATTTTTCTCTTAAAGAAAATTTAACGCAATTTTCAAAATTTTTTGAGAAAGTTTAGAGAATTTGAACAAAATGTCCGATGAGAAAAAACACTCACAGCCGTGTACGCTGTATGAAGCGACGAGTGTGCAAACAGCAGAACATTAATTCTCAAACTACTTACAGACTGAAGGAGGCTTTTACCAAATAAACATGCAACTCTAAATGCGGTTACGATGAAAACACGCCGTATTTTGTTATTAATATAAATAACAAAGATGTTAAATTTTGAATAACATCTGTACTGTTACTCATATAAAAAAATCAGCAATTTTGCTTGCAGCACTGCAATGAATTGTAAATTTTCTTTCAGCTGGTTGTATGCATACGCTTGTGCTGCGCATTCAAGAAAACTTATGCTGGTGGTATTGTTACCTCGCTGCCGTCCCAAAATCCCGCCATGCCATCATAAGAATTTGATGTGTGACCGAAGCTGGGATTTTGGGATTTTGGGATTTTGGGATTTCGGGATATCGGGATATGGTCGAAGGTGGGATTTCAGGATTTCGGGTTACGGTCGAAGCGGGATTTTGGGATTTCGGGATATAGTCGAAGGTGGGATTTTGGGATTTCGGGATATGGTCGATGGTGGAATTTGGGATTTTGGAATTCTGAGATATAGTTGAAGATGGGATTTTGGGTATGTTTCGGGATATATAGTTGATGGGATTTTGGAATTATGGGATTTTGGGATATGATCGAAAGTGTGATTTTGGAGATACGGAATGTGGTCTAACGTGGGATTTCGGGATTTTGGGATATGTTCAAAGGTGGGATTTTAGGATTTTGGGATTTCGGGATGTGGTCGAACGTGAGATGGGAGTTCGGGATATGGACGACGGCCCTGTTCTATACATGGGCCTGGACGACGGTGGGATTTTAGGATTTTGTACTTTGGTGATTTAGTCGAAGGTTGGATTTTGGGGTTTCGGGGTATAGTAGATGGTGAAATGCTCTTAAACGCAAGCCTAAACCTAAGCCTAGACCTAAGCCCAAGGCTCAGCCTAAGCCTAAGCCTAAGCATAGTCCTAAGCCTGAGATTTAGCCCAACGGTCATTTTAAGATTTAATTTAAGTTAAACCAAAGCCTATTCTTTATTGCCTTGCCCTGATGCGGGATTCACGTTATAATCAGGGCCGGCGGGACACGGTTTGTCCCATGTCGATTCGACGTCAACGTTAAAGTTCGGGTCTTATATAAGGTAAACAGACAAAGCTCGAATGTCATAAGACTTTAATTTACAGGCCATTGCTCTCAAATAATCAATGTGTGCAAGGAACAGTATGGCACGTGATACTGCGGGACATTTATGCGAATATCATATGATATTCCAAAGTTTCAACGAATATCCTATGATATTCAGCGGGACAGTGTAATCTTCGGTTACTAATAAATGAATGGAAAGTTGGACGGCAGAGGTACATATGTACTTTAAATACCAAGTACACACCTACAAAACGTTTCCGACAGAAAATCGATCACAACCACAGCTTAATAATTGAAAAATTCAAATTTCACATTTTAGTATCATATGATATTCAACAGGACAATTTGGGTATGTTACCTCAAGAATGCAAACGTTTGAAAATATTTCACGTATTAGAAGACGATAGCAGACAAAATGTTGCCCAATAGTCTAATAGGGAAAAAACGTGTCCCAAGCTGCGCCGGTAATAACGTGAACTCCGCATGAGCCGAAGCCTAAGCCTAAAATTTAGCTTAAGAGTTATTCAAGATCTAAACTATGTTTAAAATCTATTCATAAAGCCTCGGCTCACAGCCAATGCTATAATCCTAAGCCTATGCCTAAGATTTAGCCCGTAATGGTCATTTATGATTTATTCTACTTTTAAACCAATTCATAAAGCCTCAGCGTCCTAAAACTACGCCTATTAAGCCTAGGCCTAAGCCTGAGCCATAGACTAAGTCAATGCCTACGCCTAAAGGCTAAGGCACCTCTAAAATGTATATCTAAGCTTTACACCAGATGTTACGGATAAACACCTAAAAACCTAACCTAAGCCTACGACGGAGCCTTGCATATTCCAAAAATATTATGTTAAAATAGCTGATTTGGCACGCTGCTAAGGACTTGGGATAATGCCAAATCAGGTTATTAGATCACAACTTACGAGCTAACGCATTCGTAAAAATGTAACTGATCCGGAATGAACAGGGGAGAGGTTACGAGAAGCTTCTATACGCAAAAATTTTCCAAATTTTAGATCATTTTTGTGCAAATACCGGCTGAGGTCGATTTTCTGATGGTGCCGGAGACTGTGGTCCGCTTATCCATTCGTCAAATACAAAGCTTGTGGGTAGGCCCAAATTGTTTCTGGTCGATTCATTACATCGAAAGCGTCGCCGATTTAGTTTGGTAAACGCTATTTATCTCAATATCGATTCAGCATTCCAACGCGGTACTGTTATTTCGTAAAGGCTGTGTATGTTCCCTCAGTTGCCATTCCAGATTTATTCGGGAAGCCGTCACGTTATTATCGAGTAGCTCTTTGAACTGTTATACTTCAGGTATGTTCATTTTTCAACAATTTACGTTTTCTTAACCCTTTGTCACATGAATATTTTCTATTTCCCCTAAGACCTACTTTTATGCTGGGATTCGAACTCCAGTGACTGGAGTGGGAGGCGTATACCATCACCACTCAGCTATAGGAGCTTGACGCTCGAGCCCGAGGGGGCTCTCACGTCTTGTGGTGATTTAGTACTATGTATACGTGTTGCAATTGTTAAACACGGTGCGATATATACTATTTAACGTATATACACTGCGCTGAGTTGCCTACAGGCAACTGAATGTGAGAAGGGGTTAATATTGCAATGTGATGATTTTCTGTTTTTATGTTAAAACAGTGTGAAATAGCTCTGGTCTAACAATTCGCATCGCCTACTTATTATAATTCTAGTAAAAATCGTTTTTCCAAGAACACCAAGATGTATTAAAGCTCTTCGTTTTTGGAGCTTTTAATTTATTGTATTATGTTTTCTGCTATTTACTGTCGGTATTCGACTATCGATAGCGATACAGAAACTAAACCCAATTTTAGCACTAATTACTAAAAATTTTCGTTTCGATCTTTGCTGCGGAGATTAGATTTGAGAGAAACCTACATGTCCGCCATTGACAACGAAATTAAGCAATTTAATTTGAAATAACAATCTTTCACTCCATGCACTAAACAGCTAGTAAATTGAGTGTTATCAAGATTGTTCTGAGTTTCTTTTTAGACAAAGTGTCAATGGAAAATTCTTAATTGACATTCAAGATGAGACATGCAAACAAAACAGGCGAACTTGGACAATTGTAAAATTTTGAAGAACCACCGATTCCGGTGTAAGTTTGTGTACCTCCGGCTCTACTATTTCTCACTTCCTGTTGCACCCTAGAATTTAACCCGCTTTCCATCAATTAGCATCTGTAGAGTTCAACCTTATAAAACAAAATGTATCAAACAACAAATTTCATGAAACCCGTTGCGTATTGTGTAATTCCATTTAAATTTAACGCTCAGATTACATCACAACAGGACGACTTTAATAATTATACGATCGTCGTCAAACGTATAAAGACATCACATTTTTAGCAAGAAAAGATTCGCTCATTTAATGTATTGACTTAGATTGAATCTTTTGTTCCGAGATCCGTTTGTAAGCATATAATTTTGTTGTTTTAGATAGCATATTAACCACCTGAATTAGCCCCAACTATATATACCAGCAATTTAAAACGTAGACTTTTTCTAATCAACAAATACAAGATAACGTAACCTAGTTTGTATCGATCAGTATATAACCGCGCAGGTACTGTTCAGTGATAAAACAAAAATCTAGGGTAAACCTACCAAATATGGGGATTATCCATGATAACATAGGAAATGTATATCCTTCATCGGGTGTAATATGGGCCAATTCTTCTAAATATGGGCATCGCCATCCAAATAGGAGCACAGTGTACCTACTCTAGTCAAAAAAATTTTAGTCACTGCTTATACAACAGTTGCTTTACCAAAACCATGCTTACAGTAGACAAAATTAAATAAGCACATCCAATCACAAAAAATAACATAAAGGTCATCACAAAACAAAAATTATTGTAACGCTGCTAAAATATATTTATTTTTGCCTAACTGGCACATAGACTTATCTTTAATTATTTTGCTAACTTCTTTAAGTCCGATAACCACGAGGTTCGCAAACTCGGAAAAATAATAAAAACGAAATAAAATGATTCTTCGAATAATTAACCGCATTTGAAAAATATAAAGAATTTTAAATCATTCCACAACACAAGACACAAGCTTCTTTCATAAAGAACAAGGCAAAATATTACACAACTAAAGTTTCACTGATTTCTTCTCACAATGCATTCCAAAATCAAAATCTTCATTCATCATAGCATCCGTATTATGACAGAGGACAAAACGGCTAAATCGTAAAAATATTCGTTGTGTCATTATACACTTATTATACATGTCTCATTTATAACAGTTACCAATTATTCTGCGCCCATGTGTAACGAGGTGCAAATTGACCATTCCTTATATAGCAATAATTGTTGCTACAGGCAAAGTTAACCATATGGAGAGAGAAAGAGCAAGAATTAATGATTAAACTGTCTCAGTTGCTAACTGTGCCAAATAGGCGCGCTGAACAATCGTAATATATACAAAAATTCAAAATGTAGTCAGTATAAAACAACTTCTAATACTAGACTGAAAAGGAATTAAGACAATGTTATAGCTATTAACGTTTCCACAACGCCAAATTTAGTATTCTTTTTTGACCTTGGATTTCTGTGGGACATAAAATGATTAATATGGACACGAATTTTGCAACAAATTTTTACCTCGTGAATTGAGTCTTGAAAATAACAAGTTTCCAAAAATAAAAAAACTCACTCACAAATCGTTCATTTTCATTGCGGTATAACAATCAATATTTCAGTCTAAAACTTGTTTCTTGACTTCCCGGTTCACACTAAATCCGCGTTGCCTGTTGCTGGTCGAAAGCGGAAATCGCCGCGGTCGCCAGCAGTGTGTCGACGCACTTGTACGGCAACGGGTCCCCGAGTACCATTGGTTTGTTGAGTCATAGACTGCCTTCGCAAATGTTGTTGTTGTTTTTGATATTGTTGTTGCTGCGGTTGCAGTGATGGGCCACGATTACTTAACGAACCGTTTCGTTTCGACAATCGGCTCGGGCTTGGCGTTGGCAGCTTCACAACTCCACCACTATTTGCACGAGGTAACGGTTTTGTCACTCGATTTGTACCAATAGCAGCAGTTGTAGTAACGTTAGCAGTAGGCCGATTTACACCACTAGAAGCATGACTGGGTCGGGTTAAACGCTCGCCACTAGACTCAGTGGATGGTTTAAGACGCTGCGCACGTAAAGCACCAGTATTTGTAACCGTACGATTTAGTAAATGATCACGTGGGCTGCTTGTTTTTGTGCCAGCCGTGCGGGGAGTTGTAATATTAGTACGCAATTTGTTTGAATTCTTATCAATTGATGCAGACTCTGCGGACTGCGCCGTGATACCAAATTTGTTTCCAAGTTTACCGTTTCCAACAGATGCTCGAACAATATTTTCACGAGCACCATTTGTTTTAGCAGTTGTGGCTGCAGCTGAAGCTGTAGCTGTTGCTTTTTGCAGTCGTTTACCGTTATCAATTTTAGAAGTTATACGGTTCGTTACCCTTCCAGCTTTGCCAAGTTTGTCAACACTAGCACCACAGCTAGCGTTTGAATTCATTATTTTGCTGTTCGGTTTCGACGATTTTGAACCAGATGAAGGCCGGGGCCGTGAAAGGCCCATCGACGCCATAGCTGATGGTGCCGTTATTGAATGTTCATATTTTCGCACAGGTCCAACGCCGTTGCGTACAGTTGAGTTAGCGAAACTAAAAATCATATCACATATATACCTAGTATTTTGACACATAGCACTCTAGGATTAATGCTACAAAAATTTGCCACAATTTTGTGCTCTTGAGTGAAAATTAATGTTTCACAGTGAGCTGGCAGCACCACTGAAAACTAACCAGGGTTTAGAATCCTGGATATTTTTTGCAATGATTATCTTGGTCGAAGTCGCAAACTGCGGTGAATAAACCACTTTAAGAACTAAAGCATACTTCATGAGTTTACGTCTGTGGATACTAACATGAAAAGCTTTGCGCCGCTTTCAATGACAAGAAAAATAATTTTTAAAATAATATCACCACCGCGCGTAGCGTTCCTACCGCTACACAAAAATTTTTAATTCATTTTTCAATCCCATTTTTACGATAACACAAACAAAATACGCTTTTTGCCCCCCCCCCATGTAGCTAAGTTTCCGAATAGCGATCAGCAACACTAGCTAAATCTGCAAACTTAATGCGGTTTATATAAAAACGTTCAGTACTTTTTCGTTGGGGTCGGCAGCAAACTCATTCGACTATTTGACCGTGATGACATTGCACTGCCAGGCGCTGCACTGTTGTTGCTGTACATCAATGGTACCAGTCCGGGCGGCGTTTGCAAGGCAATGCGAGACTTTGAAAGCCGCAAAGTGCCGACACCAGGGCTGCCGGAAATAGTTGCCGATGTTGGAGTTGGTATTCTGGATGAAAAAGTCGCGTTTCGATAACAATTTTCCAATATCGATCGCAAACCTGAAGATTCTACAATTTGTGTCGGTCTGTGCATGGCATACCCCATAGCTCGTGGGGTGCACGATCCGCTTGAATCAGACACAGGCACCCAGGGAGACACCGTCCGTTGCTGGGCTACTGCTGGAACGACGCCATAACGGTCAGTATTTGCCGGTTCTTTGTCTGCGTAGAGACTAAGTTTTGATGGCATACTGGACGACTTTGGAATCCTCGAATCTGAATGCAACCAAAGTTCGTCGAGGCAGTCGTTTTGCACTGTTGCGCTACTCAACTGCAACTCTTCGAACTCTATCGACGAAATCGCCCGGACCCGAGTGGCTCGAACACCCGGAACTTTATTCGAGTAGCAAAGACGTTCTCCGGCAGACGAGATTTGCATCGACTCTTGAATTTCAGCCGGTATCTTAGTTTGATCTAAGTAGCGATCACCAGTGCTTGCATTTCGAGACGCGCGACGCGACGATATTTTCCTAAACACGGCAGATTTTCTCGAGCGCATTCCGATGTTGCTACTATTCAGCGTAGATCTGCGATTGTTTACATACGCTTCGTTCCGTGTCAGCTGGGGCTTAGCTGCGTTCTGCGCTGCTACAGAATGCATTGTAGACGGTAACACGCCATATTTTGTTTCAAATAACGCCTCAGACAACGGAAACGGAAGCTGATCAAACGGTATCAATGCAAGTGGTTGAATTGCCATTATTAGCTCAGTAAACTGCTGCTTGAATACGCGCAATTCTGAAGGATTTGCTGCGGCTGCAACTGAAGTTGGTGAGGTAAGGCGCAAGAACGCGTGCTTGTGATAATGATCGGCGAGAATTCTGTCTTTAAGAATCAAATACGACAGCCAACAATCGAGTGAATGAATTCTGAAAACACAAACGGCAGAACGCATGGTAAGCAATGAGTCAGAATTGTAATATGCTAGAATTAGTCATATAGGTTGCACTATGGTTGCAACGGCGCCTGTGGATCGCGCGTCATGTTAAACTATTTGGTACGATACGATAGCGCATGACCTTCTCATAACCTCCCCTGAATATTAAACGCCCAAATTTGAGCCTTTGAAAAATTAAATTTTTCAAGGTTCCGAGGTCCCTTCTTGCAAAATTTTTTTTGCCAAAAGTTTAAACAACCTGTTCGACGCAGCGTGCGGAGCTGAGTGGAATGGTGTTAATTTTTCAAAATCAGACGTCTGGTTAACGAGTTATTGTCAAGTAACTCATTCGATGCGCTGCCGACCATGTTGGACGGCGCCAAATCTCTTATTTGCTGGGTGTAACCAGATATCCGTTTCCGGTAAAAATTGTGTCATATATATTTTATAATCCAAATTAGTTTTAAATCACATTTATCGCGCAATTTTTCATTACAGATATGCTGCAATGGTCCGAAATGATGCAAAAATTACAAAATTCAGCTATATTAAAAATTTTGGTGCATCCGCCATTTTTTCATCAAAATTTTGTTAAACGCGGTGAATTATATTTGCCGCCTCTATGTTGACAGAAAAAAGCATATTTCAAACTTTTAAGTAGGGATACGTCGATGCCAAAAATTTGCCGATGCTGATACCTTTACTCCGTGTTTAAAGAACAGATAGGATACTATATTACATCATGATGCGAAGACTTAAACCCTAACAACCATAAACGATTATTTTATGAGAAAGGTTCACTTCAATTATTTTTTAAACACAAACTCAACAGAGATGACAGTTTCCCTGATGAGCCACACTGATATACGCCAAGGAGAGAAAAACATTCCAACTGACTATTATGTGCAAAAGGTAGCGGTAAAGAATCTTATACTCACAAAAAGTGCCGATTATTACCGATACCGATTAATCGGCACATAACCACTTTTGAGCTTTCATATCCCTTTTCTGTTTCCGTAATTGTTACTATCCATTTGCAACCTGCTTGTTCGACTATAACTCGTTAGCCAGATGTCTCGTTGCCATAAGTTTACGCCATTCGCCCAGATCAGCAAGTTGTGTTAAATAACATAATTTGTCCAACTTTTTGGCAAAATTTTTTTTGGACCTTGAAAAAACGAATTTTCCAAAAATTGAAATTTTGGCGTCAGGGCAGGTGATTGGATAACAATCGAAAAGACCACAATTTTGTTGGTGATGCACGGCGGTGAACGTCGGCGGCCTGTGCGGCGCAGCACAAAGAGCATAGCGCAACCTTTAAGCGTTATTGGAATCAATATTCGGATAGATATCTAGCAAATAACGCGCAGTAGAAATGCCAAAGTGTTCATCAAGCGAATAATCCACACAAGTCTAAGAAGAATACAGGGTCTCGCAGACATATTTTCATTAACACAGTTACTCCCAACCAAAGTGATTATTGAAAATTTACCTCAATAAACCTTGTAAAAACGCAACAAAACATTCTTCTTCGGACGCAATGCTGTCGTCTTTGTCAATTTTAACCATGAGCTCGTGAACGTATTTTGTTGCAGGACCTGAAACGCATAAAGGTTTCTACGACTAGTTTCAAGTCGTTGGCTGCATAGATTTCAAAGCACCTTGAAGATTTCTCGACTAGTTTCGGATTGCTACACGATCTAATGAAAAAAGTATGCATCGCACTACACTCTACATTCACTGCGCGTTTGACTGCGTGTCAGCACCGTTGTTGCATCCGAAAGGTGCGTAATTCCGGCACCACCACTTTTGGACGATTCGAAATCACGACTTAATATTGAAGGTATGTTCACAAATCAAAAACCATAAACTACTTTTGCAGATCCTTAATCTTACGTTTTGGCTACTGCACTACATGTAACAGTAGTGTACGCATTTCATTATCAGAGATACATTACAATAGCACTACACTTACCCATAGTTGCGGACGCTTGTACGACATCCCAAATTGTACAGAATGGTCGTAGCCCATCAACGATAAGTTCTTCAATTGCCGGACAGACCACTTTCGCAACATATAGGCTCATCATATCTGCGTCCCATTCCGATCGTAGGACACACTGTTGCTGTTTATGCTGGGCTTGTTGCGATGCAATGTTATTTTGACGATGTTTTGATAGCTGCATTGAATTATGCAAATGAGATGTAACAGATAGCGCAGGTTTTCGACATCGTCCATACATCGAAATTAGTCCATCGCACGCTTGGACTGCTGTTTTGACTAATTCTGAAAATAGAAATAAATTCAAATTGATTCTACAATAAAATACGATTCACGCATTGTTAGTTTGGCATAAGCAAACTGATTATCCTAACAATTAAAGTTGCTTCAATTGCTGTTTTGACTAAAAATCACTGGAATGCCAGTAGTTTTTCAGATTCCACCTGTTTCAGATTCTAAAAAATTGATCAGCAATCGTCGTTAGCTATTTAAGTTATGTGAACTGCTGTTTTGACTAAGTTTGCAAAATCGAATAAAATCTGCTTAAATTATTTCACAACAAAACAAAATTTTGTTATTTTAACATAACGAAAATCAGAATCTGAATCATAAAATTATAACTCGATGGGGGGCTGCCATTCATGCCTATCACTAAAACTACGTATGCTAGTAAGCTAAGCTCATTATTAGTTCTTGATCAAAATGGCGTTATTTTCAATGCAAAATCCAGTCAAGACGAAATTAGCTATTGGTCTTAAAGCATCCCTCTTGCTTCTGGGCACAAACTCGTTTAACCAAGTGCGGTGTCAAGGCAGGATACGGGGTTACAACACCCAAACCCCGCCGTATAAACAAACAATTAAAAGAATCTCAAATACTGCAAAATGTAAGAAAACATCACCTTTGAGTTCCCATTCCCACGCCCGAATAAAATCCTGCACACCTGTGTTTAACAAAACATACAAAGTTAAAATGTAGGTCTGCCGCAACTTACCATGCTTATGTTTCATAATCGCGCTCCAGTCAACACTGTCGATTACAGACTGTGTCACAGATCGATCGCCCAAGTTCGATGCGTCACATTTTCCCAAGTGAGCGCCATTTTTCTTCGAGCACCGGGTACTTTCAACTGATTGTAACGCCATGATACCAGTCATACCGTCACGACCATTCATTTGTTTCGCCATCTTCTTCCGTAAGCATTGCGAATACAACTCAAAGTATCTTCCATCATCTTCCAGTTTCGCCAAAGTTTCATCCATCCCAATGCTGTCTGTGTTCAAATCAATTGTGTTACATTTACATACAAGTAGTTGTTCTTTAGAGTTATTGATACGACCAGAATGACGGCTACTAATTTCAGTGACGGCGTTTTCGTTCAAAATCTGTGACGATCTCAACTTGAAAGGTAGACCACACGCGGAACAGCTTCCTGCCCAAGCTCCGGTATCAAGCGATCTGTCGCTTGTTACATTCTCTGTCGACATGTTTTCGTTAAGCAATCCATCACGTTTTGCAATCGCCAATCTCTGGATGCGTTGTTGTGGACGGAAAGTAGATTCGTGGGCAATTTGCAAACCATCAGAATGGTCACAACGGACAGTTCCGATTTCTGGATTGTCACCCGCTCTACTCAGTTCAGCCCCTAAATCCGGCGCCGCCGTATACGACTCACGAATTCGGAATCGAGGACACCGCAAGTTTCTCTTGCCTTTTCCACTGATACGTGAAGAAACGCTTGACTCCACCACACCAGCCCCAGTACCGCCATACAACCAATCAGCAGTTGGTTGATTTAGTTCCCTATCGCCCACTGAAGAGCTAGCATGGCGAACGTTTGGAACCGATGCCGATGCTGGCAAATGTCCATCAACCTGGTATGTATCCGGTGGCATTTCGTCATCGGAATCACTTTCAGAACTGCTGGTTTGTTCTTGATTGGATGACTGAGACGAAACCATACTGCTATTGCTCGAACGATGATGTAAACCTTCAAGCTCAGCTTCTGAAGCAAAATTTAAGTAAATAGCTTTCAAGTTCAGCTTCTGCAAAAAATAAAAATAAAATCAATGTAAAACAAAAACAAATACACTGAGTTCGACACAAACAAATAAATAAATTCTACTTGCGTTAATCCAAAGTAGTAAAACAGTTAAATAAAACTAGCGCAAGTGTTTAGGCGATGTGCTGATACCAAAATTTTTGCCGATGCCGATTCTTTTATTATAAAAATTTGTCGAACCGATGCTGATGCCAATTCCAACATTAGTAAACCATGCTTGAAGAACAGATAGGGTACTAAATTACATCATTATGTGAAGACTTAAACCCGCAGATCAGGATACAAAAAATAAAATTTGAAATTCAGTTGAGGAAATCTAAGTCGCCACATCCATTTTTTTCAAATATAAAAATAAACCGCTGCGAGTACTAGTACAAGTCTAATCATCATATTTTTACAGGAATACCCATGGCTCAAAATATAACCTGTTAAACTCTTAACGCTTGCAAAAGTGTTAAAACAAATATAACAAAAACTCAATGACTAAAAAGACCAAAACAACTTTAACCTACCATCATCTATTCCACGCACACTGCCACAGCTAAACTCGTCAAACAACAGCTCATTCAACGCGTGACCAGGTCGACTATCCAGCGCAGTAGCAGCACTCGCTCCGCCATTACTCGCGCCATTCCCACCACGGATACCAGCGTTGTCGCGTTTGAGAGGATGATACGAAGTTGTTCGAGGTATGGCAACTCGACCTTTGTCTTGCCGATTTCGAGACTTTGGTAGCTCTTGCGCGCTACCCATACCAGCATTTTCATCCTCACCAGAAAACGATCCATTAGCACACACGATTTTATGGCCAGCTCTAGCTCCATGTGGGTCGTCAGGAACTGTTCGGTTCCGTTTTTCACCACCGTAATACCCACCACAGCCAGCACCGCACGGTCTACAACTGTTACAATGAAAACTGAACAGTCGTGATTGGGCGGTCAAGTTGCTGCTCTGCCGGCAATCGCTATACACTTGCTTATCGTTTATCATGGTTGCTGAAATCGGTGACGTCATTGATGATGATTCACTGGTTGGTGACGTCATCTCTGTTGACATCGACCTAAGTGATCTATCTTGGTATCGGCGATACGCTTGACACACTCCTTGTTGAGGTTGTTGTTGTTGTTGTTGCTGGCCACAAGCCAGCGTCGCACAACAACAGACAGGTCTTGTTGCGTTTATAGCTGAAGCGCAGTGTGACCCATGTGAGATTTGATGACAACACAGCGAGGATCGACCAGAACTCAAGCAACAACAGCCAGACCGCATGGCAAGCGAACGGTTTGTTTTGTTGCTTGATTTCGACGGCAAATGTTGCGACATAAACATTCTATTTTGACGGTATCGGGCTGTGATGCTATCAGTATGGCACCCACCAGCGCGACAACTGCCACTCGCGTATCCACTGCTGGACAGCTCACCAATACTGCTACAACACAGCGCATGGGTACTGCTTCCAACTTTGAAGTTGCGCCGAAACAAAGAGGCGCAACATCGAAACGCTGACATATCGGTCTCCTTAGTAATTTGTGGTTGATGAAAACAACAATGGCTACCACAAGTACCCCCAGTCCCCCCATTAGAAGCAATTTCGGATTGACACTGCTTCTCCCGAGCAGTACAGCATTTAGCGCTAACGCAAGACTCGCCGTGACCACGCGCTGATTGCGTGGTACGTAAAAGGGCGCAACATTTTTCAATTGGACTGCAATTTCGATGCAATGTTTGATTGTTGAAGCAGAGTCCAACGTTTTCTGTTGGAGATTTTGGAGTCGCCACCGAGGCGTTACCATCACTTTGACGATTGCACACTTCGATCTTTTTTGATTTATGTTGAGGAGATTCGGTGGTTAACTGACTGGTGATCGATTCTTCAGCAATCGGAGCAATATCAAGCAAATGCCCAGGGGTGGTAGCTCTGTCTGGTTTGCCGCCACAACAAAACATACCTTCGTTATGCGATAGGCAAGGCGGCGTCTGAAGATGCCGTACAAGTGATATTGGCTCTGACATCGGGCGATGACGACGATTTCCTCTGAATCGACCATTTCGCCAGCCGATACGAGTTGTACTACTCCGCATAGCTACAGCCCCATCCCCGCCTTTACTCTTAATCGCACCAGTTCCGCACCCGTGACTATTTCCAGCATCCGCGCAATGACAATGATTTCTCGGTGAAAATTGTTGTTGCACCAAATCGCCAATTGAAATTGCGGTATTTGGCTTGTCAATACTCAAACTTCCGGAACTTTCATCGCCGCTCAACAACACGTTGGTGCCTGCACCTGCTGCCACTTGCGTTTGGCCTTGCACTTGCGGCATTAAAACGTTACTGTTGGCTTTGAAAAACGAATACGCTGCGACAACTTCACGAGGCAACAACAGCGACAGTGAATCCCAGTCTTGAATATGTTTAGGTCCGTCTGAGTTCATTTCGTCCCGAACATGATTTAAACCACGATCTTTACTACACGCAACGCTCGCCGCCCGTTTAAATTGCGTATCAGCGTCGTTGTTGCATCCAATAATTTTCGCGTAACTCCGGCGACTAGTTACACCTGGTGCCATCTGTCCAAATGCAGACATCGACCGCTGATATGCGCCGTCCACCACACCTCCTCGACCAAGACTACGTCCACGGAATAACCCGTTTGATCCGTCATAGACATTGGCAACATTATTCTGTTGAATCAACGACGAATACGACGCAACTTGCATATCTTCTGGAGGCTCAGGTAACGCTGTCCGTGGATACGACAGCACATCAAGCACAAGCTTCGATTGCTCTTCGAACGTCGCCAATTTGCTGTCTGGTTGCCCACTTCCCAATCTGTCATCGGCACCATTACTAACCGAATTGTAGCTCAGCTCACCACCGTCAAAGCCTCCTTGCAACCCCACGACAAATCTGTCGGGAAACTGTGGCATCGCCGGAAACAACGATGGTACCCGAAATGGCAGTCGAGCAAACTCGAGGTCAGGCGCTGACGTACTTACACTGCTGTTCGCTTCACCATCTTCTGCAGGCAGTTGCACTCCGGCGCGACCAATCGACCGGGCTCTTCTTTTGATCGCTTGAGCGTCACCGGCGACAAAATTATTGATCAATGGTGGCGCAATAGGTGGTCTCCCAGCTGAACCTGATCGCATGGCGAGTCCACTTCCGGGTTCACTCTGATGACCCAGTTTATTACCAGATAAACTCTGATCATTCTGCTCTCGTCGTAATTGTTGAAACGAAGTCAATTTTTCTGATTTGACACTCGCGAACGACGTAGTTGCTTTCGCAGAACTTGGCTGTAGCGGCGACAAGCTGTTGTTCCAATCCGCGTTGCCATTGAGAAGCGGGTGTTGTGGCCACAGCGGTGGACCGCCATGAGTCAAGAAATCAATACTAGGGTCATTCTGGCGCCACCGAGACGGGTATATATTCGATGCTGATGGGAATTTATAAATATTCATCGCTCGTTCGGGCACACGATCACGTCTGCTGTTGTTCAGATCGCAGCCAGGTCTGAATTCAGTCGCAACAGAAGCGTTTCGAAGCTCACCAGACCCAAAGGAAACTTGTTGATATGATGCTGTATTCGTCGCTGTGCTCGGAACCATGGTTATCAACCGTCCATCAGACTGTTGTTCCGCAGTTGTCTGTACTGATTGATTGACAACATACACTGGTAACTGAGTACCAGAATCGCGTCGCTTTAGACCTGCAGTAGTTGCTGAGCGTAGTTTTTTAGGCGACAGTGAACGGTAGCGAGACCCATGAAGGACGTCCACGGCGCTGCTCGCAACTAGCTCACCATTGACACTTCCATTTCCGGAATGACTACTTCCTGTCGACAATATTGTTGGATTTTGCGGCATCATTGCAGGTGTCACAGACGACGCAGAGCGATATGGTGGTTTAGAAGCCAAGCTTACAACTGTTGCATTGGTCCCCGCTTCGTAATGTTCGCCTGATTCAACCATACCGTCCAGTTCTGCGCTGGTGCTAAGATTTGCAATATTATCATTGGTATTGTTGTTGCAGTTGTTGTTGTTGTTGTTGTTGTTTTCCGCTTTTACATTCGTAACGCTACCATTATTTGCACGTCTGGCATCATTATTCGTTTTCGTCACATACAAATCTGCCCTCGACACACGCTCCGTCCCGTTTTTTATTACCGCTTTAGCGGCCACTTTGTCTCCGCGACTCACCTGTTGCCTTGATCCTGTACTATTATAGCCAATTTCATTGTGATTCACATCGATATACTTACCACCGCCAACATAATATTCTTCATATTGCCAATCATTCTCGCTGCTTGATGCGCCATCAGCCTGTTGCCTATCACTGTTTTCATCTTCGAACCCTGGAATACCGCCAAGTTGTTGCTTTAACTGATCACATCGTACACGATTGCTCTTTTTATTCGAATCCAGCAGCTTTGGGTCTACAACCTGCCAGGCGACTCCACCCAAACCAACCCGATTACTATTATCGTTAAGCGTGAAGCCTTGATACAAATGTGAAGTATGATGATTAAATTCTGGCTGTTGCGGCGCAGCCAACTGCCGACTGTCGTCCGCGCTGTGAACTTCAGACGGCGACAAAGTACAGTCCAAATGATGACGCGTACGAAACGTATCAAATAACGATATTTTCTTTGATGTTCCACCAGATAATTTTGCCACCTGTTGATGTTGTTGTTGTTGTTGTTGTTGTTGTCGTTGTTGCTGTTGCTGTTGTTCGTTTACAGTAGCAAATCGTCGCAAATCACGCTCAAACGCAATCGCGTCGTGTTGAATCTCTGGCGTAAACGAGACGATCGGAAGGTTACTTAAACTTGCCAAGCTATCTGTCATCGACATCATAACAGTCGATTGAACATTAACGTCGTACAACGGAACCGTATTTTCAGGCGCAGAGTAGGTAGTTGCAATCACCTCGCTAACTTTATGTGATAGATCAGCATTGTGATGGCCGTTAAGCTTTACGCCACGCTCGATGCAATCGCTATCATCACTAGAGCTGCTTGGTTCAGGCTCACTACTCAACTTTTCACCCGCTCCATCAATCCTTGAAGCGGGTACTATGCTTTCTGTCAGTGAATTATTCGTTCCACGCGACCGAGTCGCATTTGCCCCACCAAAATTAGGCAAACTTGTATATCGGCTGTTGTAGACAGTTGTCGCAGGCGGTGGACTGTCGTACGACCGCTGCTGTTGCTGATCAGCCCAAATTGTAGTTGTTTCTCCACTTTTCTTCTTTCTACTACAGGATTCGTTCGAAGCGCTAGCGCTAATCTGATTAAACTTTGCAACTGCTGCTCCAACATGTCCACTGTGCACATTTCTAGCTGAACCTGCTCCGCCTACGCCTTCTAACGCTTTCGTTGAAGGAACTTCCGTAGTATCTTGTCGGGTATGTTCGTTATCCGCTATGCCACAGCTTGAAACCAATTTATCATTCTCCATATCTTCAGTCGTTTGAGTATCATACTCTCCCACAATCGATTTATACTCCCAGCCCAGCGCACCACCACCCACACTATTGTATCCACTAGTAAACAACGCACGACTACTTTCGATCATTGTCAGCATATAGTCGTGTTTGTTCGCCGCAAGACACGTATCACGAATCATCGATAAATCCAAACTGTCTGTCGACAATACAAATTCACTTTCGCCCGGCAACGCATCATTACCGCCACTCGTTGCCGTGCCACGATGTCGAGAAGACGCGACTCCGCCATAACTCGATCTAAGTAAACTTTGTGCTCCACCCAAAATCGATTCCATATCATCATCTAGTGCTTGCGATCCGTTATTTGTACTACTGTCACCACCGCCACTAACGTCACCCATATTGTTGTTGTTGCTGCTGCTGTTGTTGTTGTTGTTGTTGCAATTGTTGTTGTTCTTGTTGCCATACTTGTCGCTTTGATGCAACTCATTGCCAAACTGTGGTTCACTCTCATCCAATGATGTCATTACATTATCGAACATATACGATGACGATAGAATACTATTACATCGACCTGCACCAACTAAATCGCCACTAAGACTACTCAAATCCAACTTTACAGACTCGTTCAACCATGGCGACGTTCTTTGACACGTTCGTTGATCATCTGACAACGTCTCTGAACCCTTATGTTGTAATGGTGGCGGCCTGCCACCTAGCGAAATTCTTTCCAACTGGCTATCGCATTGCGTACTGTTACCGATATGCTTTGGTTTAAAATTATGGTTAATATCCTTACAGTACTGTCCTGTACTCGCAAGTTCACCTTGTACATCAATAATATCAGCAGTTTGATACGAGTCAAAATCAAGCTGTGCAATATTAGCGTCGAATTCTGTTGCCCATCGTGTTGCGCGTGCTATCCACGACTCCGTTAACCCGCCTGCATCGGTTAATATTGAAGTGCTACTATTGTGATCACCTGTATTTTGTTTCCCAATTACCGGCGCATTTTTAATCACTACCCCTTGTTGTTGTAGGTCAAACCCTAACGTTCCTCTGCCAATATTCACACCATTGTTACAACCGCTGTTGTTGTTATTGTTATTGTTAATAAAATCGCCAGCTTTTCCAAAATCAAGAATTAGTTGCATATCAGTGTCGTCCTGAAACAAACAGAGTATACGATTAAAATTGAGTTTATGACCCAAATTTATATCGTTGTGCAGCAACATCTTCCCGTTTAGGTTTTGCACAGTGAGCAACCGGACATAAATTTTACCGGATACTGACGCAACAAGCAGACGTCGGTTTTTGCCGGATATTATCCCAGAACAGGATATCCAACCGCTCCCTGGTTTTGTGCAATATTTTTGGAACAAACTAAACGCGGTGTTACGTGCTACGAAATCACGTCGTCACATTATACAGGGCATTATTTGAAATGAAGAACCCTAGAAATTGCGGATACCGTGATGAAAAAGAAAGTAGTTTTCAGCAGCCGACGAGTACTTCGAACAGCTATGAATATATTAATAAAGTCACTTACAGATAGCGTTTTAAATTTTAGAATAAACTCTACTTCTGTAAAACTTTTTCTTCCGGTCCGCAGTTCACGCCTTATACACATCGTAAACGTTCTAGCAGCTGAATTTCAGCTGTTTGCAAATCCTGCTCTGGTACACTTCCGGGCACAAGCCTAAGCCCAGTTATACCATGTTTTAAGTTATGCCAAGAAAATTTTAAAAACGTCAGGGTAAAACCGGAATCACAATTCACCTTAACGGAAATTTGAAAAAATTACCGGAACCGGAAAGTTAAAAATGCATGTCACCGAAAAATTTAATTTAATTTTCTGTTTTTACTATATTTATGAAATATCCTCAGTTGCTTATTGGTATTCACTTAATCTGTTGTATTTTAGATTTTCATTATCCACGGAAGCAAAATCTACCTTCGAAGGTTTATTTTCTCTGATTGTCAAGGTTTATATATACACACTACACAAACCAATTTAACTTTTATTGCCATTTTTCAGTAAAATGCTAAATTTCTACCGACCAAAATTTAATACCAAAATTTTTAATTCCGCTAAAAATTTACCGGAACCGAAAAGCAAAAAAAATGAGGAAATCACAATTCCGGTTACAGCCTGAATAAAAGAATCAGTATATAAGAGCTCAGGTTTTCTTTATGCAACTCTATATTGACAACTGAATCTTAAACAAAGTCCTATGAATGACCTATTACGTACGGCCCTGCGTGCACAAAAATACTAAAAAACAACAATATTGTAACCAATTCTCGGAACAGTGCAAATCCAAGAACTAAATTAACAGGAACCGAACAAATCTCTTACGTACGTAACAGCGAGTTCAGTGGCTTATTTAAAAATATCGCACCCCGATTTGAATATATTTTTCTTTTGAAAACTCCTTATATATTACGCACACCCAATGGCGGATCGGAAGAATTTAAGGGTTTCATAAGTTTACACCCACAAAACCAAAATGATACTTTGACGCATACGCATGCCTGACGCTGACATTTTTGTATTTAGCATTTGACAAATTTTGTTTGTTTAACACAAAGAGGGGGGTTTACATGCAGGAAATACACCCCTGAATCAGCCTCTGTGCGACACAACTCAATTATATTACATAGAAATTAATACCATCTTGTGTCAATTTACAAAAAAATAGACTGAAACTGACAGAAAACGAATAATATAAACCAACGAAACGTACGTACTAGAAAACGAATAATATAAACCAACGAAACGTACGTACTATATATATATATATATATATATATATATATATATATATATATATATATATATATATATATATATATATATATATATATATATATATATATATATATATAAAAATATATATAAACATTATGCACCAGAGTTCAAAGAGAAATTACATTTCACAGGAAGCAGGAACACGAATTCATTTTTTACTTGAACCTGAGCAGATACCGGAATAGGAATTGCATGTATTGCGATATCGAATTATTGCTATTTGACTAATAATTCTGAACAGAATATATAAAATCTTTCACTCCAGTTCAGCGGTCAAGGACAAATTCATGAAAAGAGATCCCTGCATCGATATCCACTTACAGACTTACGCGAGATTAAAAATTTGTGTTGAAAATAAACACCACAAGTAAATGATGCGCTATACTTGACGTCCGGCGCCGTCCGTCACTCGTACGGCGCCATCCGTCACCCGTACGGCGCCATCCGTCACTTGTACGGCACCATCCGTCACTCGTACGGCGCCATCCGCCACTCGTACGGCGCCATCCGTCACTCGTACGGCGCCGCCCGAAATCCCGTTCGTACCGTAAGTGAGTTATTTGCGTACGATACCGTACGGTGACGGACGCCGCCGTACGGGTGATGCACGGTGACGGACGGTGCCGTAGGGGTGACGGACGGTGCCGTACGGGTAACGGACGTCAACGAAAGTATAGCGGAACCCTAACGCATGACCACTTGACACCTAGCAAGATTCTCTGCCGTGATCAGTATAATATTGCATGTATATGTCGTAGGCCAATCTGCTATTCAGGCCAATAACTAATTGGCCTAGGCCTATCTGCTATTTTGTGTAATAGCAGTTTGCCCTGGGCTTGGGCTAAAATGCTATTGGACGTACAGACCAATCAGACACAATATCGTTAACCAATCAGCGTCGGTCTGACATCACTGTTATATGCTCAAAATAGCAGATTGGCCAAGGCCTAAATTGCGATTTCGCCTGGCCTGCGACCTGTATACAAATTTCAAAACTGCAGTCGTCCTCCTAGCGTCTTTCGTGTACATAGTCAGCTGGTTAGGGGTCAAATCCCTCTTTTGGGATTTCTACCCAAAGCCTTTAGAAAGTTGTCAGTTGCAAAGAACTAACAACAAGAATTCCCCTTTCAAATTTTTTATACAACTTAAGATTCCTTCGCAAACTGCTCGGTACGCCTCTGGTGCCTTGTTATACAAGCTGGTCCTGCAGTTAATCAATGTAACATGATGGGCAAACTTGTTCTACAGTAGACAATATCACCAACTATTGTTCATCACAATTTAGTTGCAACTTGTACCGCGACAAATTGTCCAATCGCAGGTCATCCCCACCAAAAATTCCTAGAGCTGTCACTGACCCAGAGTTATACCAATGCTAAATCCCATATTCAGACCGAAGAACGTTTTTTGATGCTCAGAACGTTTCAGTATCTACACTCAACAAATCATCATTTAATTCTCAAGTAAGCTGTTGTTTATAAGCAGCTTCAGTAACAGAAACAGGCAAACACTGAAAGTTTAACCTAAACACAAATATGACGCATGAAGTGCATTCCGCTAATGCTGCCCCAAAATACGACTCAGTACAAACTTCACCGGGACCCTGCAGCATCTTAGGCTTTTATTATTACTAAACGGGAGATCAGAATTGTGCTCTTGTACACTTTTCTTCCACACTTATGGTTAAGCTTTAAACTTACGACATGTGCTTCGCCAAACGTAAGCCTTGTTCAAAGTCTAGCCAAAGCTTAAATGAAGGGCAACGGCAAAATGTACACCAGCCCACAACTGTAATACGGCAAGGTTTTACGCAGCAAATGAGCCGACAACTTTTTGGCGGTGAGTCATTTGCTCAAGCGAAAAATACATAATATTCCCATGTTATTATATAACATAATATTAGAAACGAAATTGCATGTTCGTGTGTGGTAGGTTATACTATAGGGACAACCAAATAAATAGTACGCACAGAAATGAAATTAAACCCGAGTGTATAACTTCATGCTGCCATTGCATGAACTAAACTAAACGAGTGCTATCGATATTCGCGCAGCGCGAGAGTAATCACGAAGCTTGGAAATCCAGCGGCAAAAGCACACATATACAAAATACCGAAATGTGAGAGCCATATTTTATATCGACTTCGGAACACAAAAACTATTTTTAAAAATTCATATTATCTCAAACCGCATATAACTTAGTGGATTGTTATATAAATTTTAGGCGGCAAAGATTTACATATTTTTACCGGCGCTTTGGAATTGTTTGCCTGCGGGCTGCCCATGTCCATGGCAAACTATTTTTGAGTCGAATTCACACGTGCAAGTTTTGGCAGCAGAAACTCGCAGCTGCAACTTGCACGAAATACTTGCAGCTGCAAGTATTTTCAAAGGAACATATTTCTTATTGTCCAATCAAACTGCAGGTGCAAGAATTTCAAACGACTTGCAACTGCGTTCACAGGAGCGAATTGAATTAAATAGCATAAATTCCGATGAATAATTTGGCAGCTGCAAGAACTTCAAAGTTGCTTTCTGACCAAACTTGCGCGTACAAGCTGTACGTGCCAGTTTACGCTGCAAAAACTTGCATGTGTGAATAGGGCTTTTGTCTACCTGCGTCAACCGCCTGATAACGTGCAACTAATCTAAACAGACATAAGCTTCAAAGTAACTCAAATTTATGATAAAACCCGACCATAAATTTACACATACACAACACAGCCAAGTATACATTTATATTATACTGACGTAATATCTACTATAGAAGCATCCGTTCAAACTGTGTGCTTGTGACTCATACGTAAATAATAGCAAAAATGCTCAAACATTTAGACGAATTCGGCGAGACTTGAGGGTGCAGCAAAAATGTCTCGGGTAGTAAATTTCGCACATATCAGCAAAAACCAATTTCAGTCATAAAGTCCATGGATATAAAACACAAAACAGAGGTGGCATCTCCTAGCAAAAAACAACTACATTAATTCGCAATTGATTAAAGTTTCAGTTCTACTGTTTAAACAATTTAAACGATAAGGATAGGATATCTTAGGCGCTAGATTCAGGAAAAAATGGAAATGTATCCTCCACTGACCCTTCCGCCCTGCTCAATGTGCATTAAAGCTAAAATTACGAAAACATGGCGTGCTTACATCCCGAATTAAAAAAATTTCGCGCCTTCATATATATATGTATATATATGTATATATGTATATATATGTATATATATATCTAAAAATTTGCCAAAACGTTCTTTAAAACTATTAAATATCCGAGCAGAAAAAGTATCCTCTTCCACCGGAAAATCTTGGACCCGCAATTAGAAGGGACCGGAAAACCATTGCTAAAGAATTCAAGATTGTTATTGAGGAATAATACTAGTAAAAACAAATCTATGCCAATCACACTTTCGTACGACGATCATGAATCATAAATACAATAAATACGTATATATAAACACATACAAACCACCATCAAACTTATGATCACCAATCACACCAAACAATTCACCAAATTCCAGCTAAAACTAACCGCCAGTGTTCGACGAAATCTAAAATCACAGCAACCACAACATCAGAAAGTGCGTCAACTATAGCCTCCTAGGCAGGCGCATTATATAATCATAATTTAATATCTAAGTACCACTTTGATCAAAAACTTCACTCACACGCCACAAACACTTTAATCACGATATCCAATAACTCGGGGCACCCAAATATATATCATCAAATAAGCGTACACCACAAACACGATTGTCACTAGACCGAATAATCTATAACGCCGTAAGGCAGAAACGCAGCAAGACAACAGGGTAGGACGACGCTCCACCCGATTGTCAAAACACGAAACTTTTAAGCTAGTATACATATTAGAAGTTTTAATGCTTAAATTGTGCTTAGAGCATCGAGTTCGTTTCGATCATAAGGCTTCTCACACTACACTGCCCCCCTGTTTTTGTATCAACAGTGTTACGCTGCAGTAAGATAAAGCATATTGGGAATACGGGACGGAGAATGCCGTCTACAAAAGTATACATCCGAGCACACAACTAACTTTGAATCATTCAATATCGATAAATTGAAATTAAACTTGACATTAAGGAGCGTAAATATATATGTATTATAAACAACACTAAAACACACTACGTACAAACTGCTTATTAGGTTCGTAACTGTGAAACGAACCAAGTACAGTCTACCTCCCCATAGATCAGATATAGCCAGCCCTAATTATAGGATCCTTCAGAATTCAAATTTTTTAAAATAAATTTTAAGCCACATACTTTAACTGCAATTTAAATACGAAATACTTCAGACAAAACAATAAACACCAGCTACGGTTAATCCCAAATACTCTATTATCTTGCTTCACACAGCTACACAAATGGGTTTACTGTCATTTCGTTGCGCATTTTACGCATGGTTTATCGTCTGAATCCAAGGTATAATAATATAAATACGTACAACATTTGCATAGCCGTTTACCCACAGACATAACTTGTTTCTACGGATAGGATGGGCCCCATAAGTGTGTTCCTAATTTGCAAAGGGTGTGGGCCGCGCGGACAAAGTTCTATGAAAGTTTCGCACAGGGTTTCGTGTATTACCATTTGAAAAAATTCCCAAAATCTCCAAAACAAAAACACTAACCGGTGTTTAACCCATCAACCTCGTCTGGCTGCGCATTGGATACGTCCGTATGCTACGGTCTGCAGTATTTCAATTGTTAGGAATTAAATACGTGTCAATAATAAACGTATATACTTTTTTCAGTATTACTATCGTTTATAAATATATGTGAAACTGTCAAGTTAAAAGCCAAATCAATCACTTGTGAACAAAATACATATTCATGACAGCTTAAGCATGAATATCACACAAAATATAGGTTGTTATTTTCTTATCAATTTCAAAAAATTAACTAAAATCAATGTCATTTATTTTCGCAGTGAAATAAACAACAACTACAATCGGAAGCGTACAAGACGTACGCACGCAACACGAGCGTAGTCATTCCGGAATTTTTCACTGATCATTCCACAGAAATGTCCAAATCAAAATTGTTAAATTTTAGATTTTTAAGGTCCTAAACGTCCTGTGTGAGACCCAAAAAAATAATTAAAAAATTCATACTTTATTACACACAGATTGCAAAGCTGAGTCGAACGGTATTAAATTTTCTGCGGTAGGAAAACCCAACCAATAACAGTGAAACACGTGTCAATAGGTGTAGCGGAAAAGAGCTAATATGGCAACTTATCAAACTTTACTACAACTTCGACTTCGGTACTAACAAAAATCGCCCAATCTCCGGCCCCGCCCCGAATTAACGACGAAATTTCCCATCCTGTTGAAAGTTCACTGAATTACAATCGCCGTGGCTGGCATAGAAAAGAACCAAGAATTAAATGAGAGAAATTAATTCTACACTACTTAATGTATAATAAAACAAATACGTATATTATATACCAAAACAAAACTTATTCAACTATAAGTAGTATATACGTACTCAACAAGGTGCATTTTAATCCATTGTCAAGGTACACAAAAACCCACCACATATGGTGTTAAATGAGGCACAACGATCACTGTTATAATGTCACCACAGCCACACCATTTCAAGGTTTGGTATATTTCGGTCCCGTAGCAAGAGATGAGAGAGACTCAGGCCCTCCTACAAAATTTTTGGAACCCATATAAAATTTTAGCTGCGCCTGGACGCTTGTTATTTCAACTGCATACCCCTCCAAAAGCTGTTTTGCCCCCCGTATCAGGTTGAAGTGGCCGCAGGTCTTGTCTATTTACGTCAGCGACAACACGGCTTCAAAAGTACAACACAAAACACCATTAACCCAACAAAAATTTAACATTTTAAAGCAAAATCAGAAGCGTAGCCATATAGAACCGTTTCGGAAGAGAATTACTTCATGAAAACGTTTTTTTCCGTAGCGAGAGAAGAAAACATTAAACCTGTAAAAGTGTTTTTTTTCTAGTTTAGCCAAAGAATTTCGGACAAGATATATCGCTAGCATCCCTCCTTGCGCCGCTGAACACACCATGCCCATATTCTCGATCTCCAACGCTGACTATAAAAAATATAGACCACAACGGTACTTGTAAAATTTATTTCTCACAAGCTCACGGCAAAAAAGCTAAAAGACCTCACAAAACTGCCGGTATATATCTATCAATAAGCCAGTATTTTATTTCCGAGGGTATATTATTTCCGAGGGTATAAGCTCATCGTCAAAGTTTTTTTATGATGAGCCTGCCAGCGAGAAAATTTTTTTGACCCCCTCCCAAAGATACAACGGTTCATCCTAAACCATGTAAAAATGCCATTTTTTCTCTTATCTCGCGACAATAATTTCAAGACCGGGGATACATATTTTTGTGCCCCGTCCACTTACATACGAACGTGCCAAAAACGCGTAGACGAAACTACAGCAATCAAGTGCACTGGGTTGCACTTGATTTAACAGCTGAGCTGGTTCAAAGTAAAAAAATTGCTACAAAAGTAACCATACATACTTTCCAGCTTTAAAACCAAAGCAAAAACAGGCCTCAAACGTATTAAGTGGTTTATGAGTTTTGGACACAAAGCTCATTATGCTTCGTGTGTCGTTGTACCGACGGTCAGCTATACACGCTAAGCAAAGACGGATTAAAACCATGTAGAAAATAGCTTATTTTACCGATCGGTCAATTGATGAATCTTGAAAATTTTCGTTTTGTGTTGCTTTAAAAGTTTAAACTAATAACAATATAAAATTCAAAAATACTTAATACGTATACGTAAATTGCGAAAATCTAGGCATATTCGTATATATTAATCAGCTCAACCTGCGAATTCCGAAGATGCTTTATTTGACTATATTCGCAGAAACTGTTCTTTGATTGTTATACCCAAGGGTCGTGTATCGTTATGAAAATAGCCCCAAATGCTTCCCCCTTTTAGAAAATTTGAAAAAATTGACAAAATTTTATCTCGGAACATCGACAAATTACATATATATTTCTCAGATCCCAACGTCGAGTTTCCGACGAGTATACCAAAATTATTGCAAAAATAGTGCTTCCTGATACCCCCATGATGCTATAGCGAGGGTAGTTTACAAAAATCGAAGGTCGATTTAAAGCCGAAATCGGAAACGGGACCTCCGGTTGCACCTTTGTGGTCACTATTGACGTAACCTCCACACGACACATACCATCGTTAACACTTAATACATTTCGTAGCCTAATAATGATTTATTGGACACGATTACATGCGACAGTTCGAAACGCAGGAAACCTTTGCTCATAGCCCTCGCTCTACACAGATATCAACCGTGAGATTAGTTAGCAGCGGCCCACAAAGTTCAAAACCCAAAACCTTTTATGGTTCGTTCGAAACAGCTAATCAATTATAAGGGTAGATTTGCAAGCATAATCGACACAAGACAGTGCCGGGTCACATAATACTAAACCGCGAGGGGATTGGCTAAAACAGTTGCGTTACCAGTTATGGGCATACTTTCTTCAGGAGTTTTAAAGGAAAGTTAAGTTGCGAAAAGCTTAACCAAAAATGTGTTCAAAACCATAAAAACATCGGGCTACACTAACTACTAAGTATTGCAGTACGAAACAAAACCCCGACAAATTCTCATCATCGCTCCAACACAATAAAATTAGTCAAGCGTACAAGAAAAAATTAAGATTCTTCGTAATCGCAAAGGTATACGTATATACATGTTTACCAGGAAGCAACTGGAATTACAATTTACCGGAACCGGAAAATGAAATATATATGCCACCGAAAAATTCCTTTTAATTTCCTTTTTTGCAATATTATTGATGAAATAACCCTAGTTGGCCATAGGTATTCCCTTTATCTGCTGTATTTTAGATTTTCATAATCCACGGAAGTGAAATCTACGTTCGATGGTTTATTTCGGTGATTGTCAAGGTTTACATATTATACTAAAGATATCAATTTGATTTTTATCGTCATTTTTTAGAAAAATATCTTAATTTCCACCGACCAAAATTTTGATTCCGCTAAGGCTTTGCCGGCACCGGAACCGGTTGCACCCTGGCGTATACGTTTCGCGTTTCGTTGTCGGATCGGAAGTATATATACGCAACTCAAAAATAAAATTAAAATAAAGTTTTATCTTGAAAGTTTAACACACTTTAAGTCGACAAAGTTTTATTTAATTAATATTTACTTACTGATTATCACCAATTTTGACAAATCTTCACATGTCGCCCAAGGTGTACTGTCATAAACATCAAAATCACAAGACTAACCGCTTCTATGTACTCCCTATTACAAAGCTTCGGTCAGTGCTTGCTTGAACCAAACACGAAATAACAAATACGTGTTTCGTCCAAAGCACATTTAAGAATTTCACCAACGAATAAATCACTACTAAAATTGGTTTTACCTAAGCAAACAGCAGTAGTCAAACCCACAAACTATCATGACTAAAGCAATTACAAAACATTTCTCTTTTGGTTGCACTTAAACGATGCCATACGGTAACCGTACGCAGTCGAAATGTGCATTATAAATGACACAGATGAAATCACGGGAATCTACGACAATTCGTCGTCCGAGTACCAAACCTTAGTTAGACTTCATCAAAGCGTAATCCTAAGCTTATGTCAAAGCATACCTGGATGCCGCCGGATATCCAAATACGCCGGTTTAATATCCGCCAAAACGATTTTCGAATCCAGTTCCGGTAAAAACCTACCGGATACCGGTTATTTACGCTGGCAGTTAAAAATTACATAAACCTGTTTCTTCATTTGAGCGTGTTTAACATATTGCCGCGATTGCATTTTTGCGAAAGCCAAGTACTTCAAGTTTTGATACACTCAAGCAAAAATAAAAGTTCAAGCTAACAATTAATTCTAATTCAATGAACATTACTTTTGCATGCCTCAAATACATCAAACTAAACAAATTTAGGAGCTATATATAGTTGATATTAGGTTCCTGTATGAAAATTCACTATCCATCTCCGGTATCCGGTAAAATAAAGTCCGGTCGCAATCCTGAGCATACGTAACGATGGGCGGCAAAATGTCAACTCGACGAGATTTCGGATTACAATTTGTCGGTCTACGAATTGTCGTGACACCCAAACCAAAATATTGTTCGGCACAGACAGAGTAATTAATAGACAACAGCTGTTGTGCGCCGAACCTTTTCGATGGCCAAATCGCAACTTAAAAAGTAGCCGTCAATTTTGACTTGTTGCGAGCCAAAAATTATATATCTACGCAAATTCATAACCAAATGGCAAATTTATATCTAACCCAAGAACTCTTGTTAAGCTCATAAACCACAATGAATAAATGCTCAATAGGCAATGAAATACGCTGTCTTGAAATCACTTGAAAAACAAATGCCAGCTCTGGTACGCTTCCCACAACATGCTTACATTTAGGTTCTGATTTAGGAAAGTATTGTGTTAAGCCTAAGCCTAAGGCTTTGTCTATGCTTTTCCTACGCCTAGGTACGCCTGAGCTTAAGCCGTACATTAAAAAGAAAAGTGTACAACAGCGAGAATTTAGCCTAGTTAACAGCATCCGATAAGCAAACTACACTCTGCATTTCAGCATGGAAGAGCATAATTTGAAAAAAAAACCAAGCAATAACAGTTTATTTAAAAAAATTAAGTTAGTCATCGTAAAAACTTATAGACTGTGTACGTATTTCCCCGCTGAATGTGTACATCGACTGTACATGAAGCCAGTACTGTAATGACCCGAATAAGAGGGGAGAGTAATATTTATTTACACGTGTATTTGTCTTGTGCCAATAGCTTAAGTGATAATGAAAGGTTAAAAACTTAAGTACGCTTTAAAGTTTCGAACTCAACTTTATTTGGTCCTGAAGTCATTTATCCGCTACAAGGGATAATTGACATTTATGTACTCTAATCATTGTTTAGGGACTCTATCTGCTTACGGACCCACCTTAACTCACCTCCGGTAAAATGCCGAATTATCGCTCAACCCTTAGTACATACGTATTTCACGATTTTACAAAAATCGATCTGATATTTTCATTATGTACATAACATATTGACACAGCTGTGTTTCAATTCAACATTTTCTGCTACCCTAAATGAACACATATATATGTATAGCAGCATCAGTCTGTGTGACTAGCACTAAAATAGGCATTTTTGCAAACAATCAAGCCATGTCTTCACAAACGACAACTTCAGTACCTACCATATATATGTAGTAGGCCAATCTGCTATTCAGACCAATTACTAGTTGGTCCAGGCCAATTACTAATTGGCCCAGGCCAATTACTAATTGGACCAGGCCAATCTGCTATTTTATGCAACAGCAGTTAAACCTAGGCTAAACTGATATTGAGCTTATAGAGAGTCAGAGTAAATACCGTTAACCAATCAGCGTAGGTTTTACTTCACTGTCATTTTTGCTACAACTCATAATCGCTATTTGGCCTAGGTCTAATTGCTTTTTGCTCAAAATAGTACACTGGCCGAAGTCAATTGCTAATTGGCCTCAATATCAGACTGTTCAACGACATACGTATAATCTATTCTGTACGTATATAAATTATCCCTTACCTGCATCGCAAATCAATTTCTGAATCGAAGAATGATGCCGAATTACGTATAATGACTAAAACGTAAACCTGCTTTAAAACAAGACAAATCTTCAAATGTGTTCTGCAGCTCAAACGATTCCTATGGTTTGCTGACAATGAAAATCTCGCCACTACGACAACACAACCGACCAAATTCGAGTATCAAGTCGTTGGTTTACTAGTAGCCAATAACAGCTTGGCTAGAATATACAGTTGCCGCCCCAACAGATCACACACTGTGACTGTTAAGGTTGTAAACTTCCGAAAAGGCTAAACTAATATCGTACACACACGAGTGGCCGACATCCAACTTTAAAATATTAACAAAATTTAACCAGAAACAGTTAAATACATATGGTTATATCGGCGTTTAAGTATTTGACGTGCTCACGTACTGGAGCACAGATCTCACATAAATAATATACAATTATTAAAAACAACAAAAAAACTATATATAATGTTCGTATTGTTTTATTATCTAATTTTTATGTCGATTATTTTTTGTCGTTAAAGCAGCAACGTAGCCGCCGTCGGTCCCGCGGTCAATTGGCCGACATGGCTGGCAATGATCGCTTTGGTCGTACTGCCGCGTCGCAGATATAGCAGCAGAGGACGGTGATAGATTTCGTCGTGAAGCAACCAGCCGGATTATTAAACGAGAATTAACTGTATTATATGTACATAATGCACTCAGTCAATACCTATAACATTGTATATAAGAAGACTAAAATAAAATCACAACATGTGACGTCTTAAACCAGCCAGCCAATAATTTTGGTCCCAAATACGTGTTAAACAAAATTACTATTCGATTATCCATCCAAGTCGTTTCTTACAACGCATAATTAACGCGGCAAGACTCTTTCTACCGCATCAACATGGAATTTATTCTAGATTCTGACAAGCAATCCAATACCAACCAATTAAACTCTTAGGGTTGTGGATACACTTTTGTTGACGTACGGCGCCGTCCGTCATCGTGCGTCATAGTCCGTCACTATACGGTATCATACGTGTGTAATTTGAGTACGATAACTCACGGTGACGAACGGCACCGTATGACGAGTACGATGAACTACTAAAGTCCTGGGAGGATCGTATGGAGCTTCCGTGAATCGTGGGACCTTGATGACCGGCGAGGGAAATGGGTGGATAACGGAAGTGTAGCCTAATCACGGTCCTATAGGCAAACTATCTTATTTTTAACTATATACTTCTTACACACAGTGTGTCAAAATTGATACGTAGATTATACGAACTATTCAACAAAAAAACGCTGTTGTCAACTAATAATTATATACGTATGTTATAATATGCGTTGTCGATAACATCGGCTGCACTGAAAGAACTGAGCGAACTGCTGCATAATAATCTAACGCGCAAACAGTCAGTTCATTTAGCATCGGCAACCAATGAAAATACAGTTCCTAGCCCCACTCGCTAATAATATAACGAATTCCTCATTTGCAGACAGCGTACCATTTGCAAATGAATAAATAAATTCTACAAGATATCGAACGTTAAATTTCTCTTTGAAAATGTTGACTACGGCAAACCGTGACCGTTCCGTTTGGCTTGCTAAACCAACAAAAGCATTAACTTAGTTTAAGGATACCTTTCGACGGCAACACTCACAGGAGTATCCAATGGAAGGACGACACCCACGCCAACGCTTCCATCAGGAATTAAAACGAACCTTTTGGGGTAAAATTTTAGTAAAACTGCGTTCAGCTATTCGCTAGCAAACGTTTTTTCACTTACAACTCGTCGGTCGACAACTCGTAATACCGCATCTCGTCCACCCCATCAACTTGTCGCCCCAACATCTCATCCACACATCATCTTATCGCCCTGATCTCATCGACTCGATTCGGCTCGTCTAAGAGAGCCAAATTTTCGGGTCGACAAGCTGTCGTACCCTAGCTACTGCTAGCTGGCAAGCTGTTGAGTCTTCAAAGTTCAAATTGTCGGGGTCGACGAGATGTCTGACTAGTGACTACAACCAAATAACCGCTAAAATACCAAAGTATGGCAAAAATGCTTGTGGTGTACACAATTTTTAAACTGCAACATTACTGCCTCTGCCACACAAACTACTATATATACAATACACATCATATACCATAAAACAGGGAAACTTGTACTAGTTCGTACACTACAACTTGAGACTACAAAATAAAAAATTCACTACAACTTATCGAGAAACTACTCTCTGTTCGTATAAACTGACTGCATACAGATTTAAAATGTGTGTAACGTTAATAATAGTGCGACGGGCGATACATCCCCCTGAAATTTCTGGATACACGCGAAAAATGACACGTTTACGGCAGGCTTTGGAGTATAATCAGCGGGATCCTAAACGTTCATAAGCATTTTCTCGCTCACAATGATTGTTCGCAAAAACCTATTAGGTTATTCCCTCCAATCCAGGGATAAAATCGTTGGTATGTTTTTGAGTGTAAATAATACATAATGTAGTGTGCATATATAGTAGCATATGTATGCACTCTCAGCAACAAAAAATATATAGCAAGACGAACGGCGTTTTCTGTGCACGATTGACCGTAAAAAATTTCATTTACATTTCAAAACATATTAAGGAAGACAGAAAGAATGAAGAAATCCCAAACTGCGGTTCTAACCATTTTACAGAATCAGAATGTCAATTAGTTTACTGATTAAGATAGACCTTAGTGGTGTACGTAATTGTTACAAGGGCTTCAGGGCTTAAGCGCCCCAATAAATTTTGAATTGTTACAAGGGCTTCAGGGCTTAAGCGCCCCAATAGTTTTGCTTCCGACTTCTACTGTGAAAATTTTTGCGATATTTTACGTTGACTAAATGTGTGTCTGACTTCTAGCTCGCTTCGCTCGCAATGTGTTCGCTACTAACGCAATGCACATGTCTCAACTTTCTACTCATTTGGTAGTTTGTATAGTTTCACTACGCTTTTGCCCAAGCTAACTCCAAACCATCGACTGACTATTCCGTCACTTAAACTGCAGGGTTCGATTGTGTTCAGTGTACTTATCCGATACAACTGAGTATGCCTGAGTCAGGGGGAGCTACATAAAAATGATACCGTTGAATTCAGCTCGACGAGATCTATAGGATGGACCGCTTTTTATCAAAATGCTAAAGGTCCAGATTCCGTACCTCCACCCCTGAGTCACACTTACTGCGATTTGCAAAATACTGATTCAACAACATTTAACTTCAAAATTTCGCAGTATTGCTAAAACTGTTAATGGTCTTGACCAGCCTCCAAATTTCCCAGCACAGAAATCCATGCTCTGCCAATACGTTCGGGACTCACTCAAGAGTTTGACGCAAGTTTTCACATCTAAACACGAGCCACAAATTGTTCTGTCATATGTCAGAGGGCAAAACAAAAGTTTTCACCTTACTTCACTGCCGAAAAGGCACCCTTTCCAAAAAACCCCTGATTCACAAATCTGTTCAAAGAAACATTACTAAACTTAAATTTAAAAATTGGCAATCATAGATACAGATAATTGTTGTGAGTTTGGCGTTTGGGCAATAATTGCGCCGCATTTGGACAATTGTCGTTTGGGCAGTCGTTGCAATCCGTAAATCTTGGTGTATTCTTACGCTTGGCTTTTATATCGCTTCGCTTGCAAACAAATTATACAGTACTTTAACCGAAGCTAACTGCAGTGAACGGGAATGACTCGTCCAACTTCAGATTCTCCACCATGAATCCTGGTCTGCTGTGCCAATGAGCATGTATTTCTATGAGACTCGTTTCGCTACATGTAACAGATATATCTCGCCGATGGCTGTACTCACAGCCGAGACTAACACCCTCTACTTCACCTAGGAGGGCCTGGCACCTTCAGGAGGTCTGACTTAGTCAGCAGTCACTTAGTGAATGTCTTGTTCACACCTGCAGAAAATTAGCCTAAACTTTGCCATTCTAAAACCATCAGACGCCGAAAACATAACGCTCAAGTGGATCGTATTTGCCTTATATCATTTGGGAACCTCATTAAATCTTAAGCGGGCCTCGGCGGACTGCAAGGAGGGGGGTTCGCAAGGCGTAGCCACTGCTCTGCCGGTACCGTATAGTATGTGGAACTTCTGCATCACATTTCAGAACAGTCATTACATCCCAATACTGCTTAAGCAAGTATTTGTATTATGTTGTGGGTCTAAAAGCATTTCCTACAACGCATATGTCGCGAAATAAGTTAGCCCCCTTCATAATTTTAGAAGAATTACTGCGCCTGCCTTTCCAAAAATACACAACTGCACTTTGCTGTGTGTAGCATGGTACAATGCAAAGTCACTCCGTCAATAAATCGAAATCCGGCTCTGACAAAATTTTTAACCTGTAGATGATGTTATTTCGAGCTTGAAGTGGCAAGTAATTTTGTAATAAATTTGATTGAAAAGGTTATAAAGTCTGATACTTGTTAAAAAGAGATGTGCCGATATCAAAATTTTCGTTTAATGCCGATTTTAACTTTAGTATACCATGCTTACGAGTCGTAGTAGAATTACATGTATTGAACGAATCTTGGACATCTTACTTTTTAATCAGTTTAGTTAAACATTCCAAACTTATAAAGCACAAACGAATAGTTTGACCCACTTAATTTCCATTTAATCTAATATGCAACTTAGTTATTAGCTAACTATTCATTGAACGGTTTTAAAGGGTGATAAATAATTTCAGTGCTTCATTCGATTGCTTGTAACGCTAATAATCATTGAAATACTTTAAAAAGTCCTAATTTAGGCTTAACAGTTAACCTAATGCAAATTAGCTATTAGCTAACTATTCAATTAGCGTTCTTGGAGGTTTATAAATAATTTATTCAGATTTATCGTCCCAAAAACTCTTTAGTACTGAAATTAGATAGACTCTAACCCTGATAATTAGTGAAATACAGTATAAAGTCCTAATTTAGGCTTACGTAGCCAATTATGCAAATTTGCCTGTAGCTAATAAACGCCTTAAAATTTCAAAACCCGATTGCGAGGTTAACACCCCAGGTTATAAACTTTCAAACAAAAAAGTTTCTCAAAATCGGTCCAGCAGTTCCTGAGATTGTTTTCGGGCGGACAGAAGGCCAGGCTGACGGACATTCACCTTTCGAACCACTAGAACAAAACATAAAATCCTTGGCTAAAATTTTGAGAACAGTTCATTTCAAATAATTTTTTCAAACACAAACGAAGAGAGATAACAGTTTCCCTGATCAGACACACTGATATACGCTACGAAGTAACAAGTGGAATTGATAGCTATCCAACTTATGCAATGCCGATGCCGATACTCACGAAAAGTGCCGATTATTACCGATTCCGATGCCGAATAATCAGCACACCTTGTAAATTATTTTAAAATCAGGCAGGGCCATGCATAAGCAGTTAATAACGTTATAAATCACCTCCTCACAAATTATAGCGCGATAGGACTGATAAGGGAATAGAATAATGTATACAGCCACCCACGCTTTGGATCCGCCGCTAACACCAATCACTTACTATTAATCGCGCAGTTTATAAATGGTAGAAAATTTATCCCCAATATATGAACAATGTCCACTACAGGGGTGTTTGACAAATGCGTTTCCTGCCTTAAAATACGCATTAGATTGTGTTGTTTGCTACATACGCAAAGCTAGCGGTGATTTGAGCCCGTAGCCAAAACTAGGTGGGGGGCCCATTTCTCATTGAAAAATCTTTGCCTCGCGGGAAAATCTTCAAATTTGCCTGTAATTAGTGGAAAATTCATGTATGCCCATCATGAAAATTTTTAGCCCCTCACCTAGCAAAGTGAGCTGTATACGGGCATGCAGTTCGCCTAAACTTTCGCGCTTATCATTTGTCTTCTGTAATGTACAATCGACGAATTGATTATTCTCAAGGTCGTTTGAAAACGACTACAAACTTCGTCTTCCGGCCTTTCCACAAAATCTTCAGCCATATGGTTAGCGTTTGTTTACTTAGATCACATCCGACAGTAGACCTCTAAACTTTTGTTCTACGTTACAATAAACTGTCTGTGTTACAATGCAATACATTTCGTTTATTACGAAACGCAGCCAAGTAAAACGTACGTATATATCAATTTACTGTTTCGTAGACCCTGGTAGGGAGTGTACGATCAGATATTAAATCTAACGAATATTTGAACCAGAAATATATCGTAGGGATATCATTTCAGTTTTTGAAAGATACAAACCGAAATAAGTGTCAATAATTGCCCACACAGCGTGGAACTGGCACATATTACAGTTTATAATTATTAGCAGTTAGTCTCTCCGAATATTCAAAATGCTTCGCCAACATTGAACAAAACATATTTAAAACATCACCTACGTAACAATGTCAGCTATGCTGTACGAACGTGCTTGCGGCTCACTGGCTCAATTCTTTGAATCGCTAAACTATCATTCACTGATTGTATGCTGCCGTTTTTGCCGGCTAACAATACTATAACGGAACGGAAAGCAAACTTGCAGTTGTAGAACCACAAAACCATACGATTCGTTTCAAATTCGTCATAAAAACATTCATTAAATAACCACTTAGCCTGTGCACTACACGAAAAAATATATACTCCCAATTTATCATAAACCAAAATAACCATACTGTTCCTGCCACATATGCAGCGGAAATAATAAGCCAATAAAACCAATTGGACACAAACATACGTACGTATAATGCGAGCCGTTCCTATTGCGCAAACAAAATCGTGGGTTCGTAACCAGAGCACGAGCTAAACCCCGATTTACCATCTACAATAATTTTGGCCTCCCCATCGCAAATAAAATTTCAAGTCCCGCTTGTATAAATTACTACGTATATACAAAATCCGGCCCCTGACAAATTTTTCGCCCCCTAAAATATTCAGATAGTTACAGGTACAGGAATGCGAACAGGCAGGCATCAGAATATAATATATATACTACGAAACATGATCTACTGTGCAACTCGACTCTCGCAACAAACTTTTATATTATATTCGTACATACCTGTCCAAGCTCAAAAAAGTGTCTTTGCACCTGCTCACCGGTTGTTTAAAGTGCACTTTGAGCAAAGTTACGTACCTGAAAGCCGCCGACAAGTTCTGTAAAGCTAATACATACGTATATTTCGACCCGGCATACGTGAACCTTATACAACAGCGTACAACTGCTGAAAAAACACAGGTTGTTAATTTGCCAACAATACGTCAAAGATTAAGTGGGCTTTAAATTTAGGATTAGCGATAGTTACCATGGACCATGAGAAATGAAAGTTCCCGGCTAAGAATAATTTCTGCAACGCATATGATGCATAAGAAGTACGTAAGTGTAGTCCTGTAAATCGTAAGAATTAGCACAATTACACGGCCACAAACAAATACTTTATAGTGTAATGCGTATATTGCGAAACAACTTTCCCTCACACTAGTGTTAATTTGATAGAATTTAAAATTCAAACCAACCACATAACGGTTTATTATTTCTAATCTAAGCAAAACGTCAAACCTAAGCCTATTTTACTAATCCAAATCCAGCAATTATGTGTGCGAGGGACTTTGTTATGTTGGAGAGAAACAAGTGCCAAAACGTAAATGTAAGCATAGCAGAATAAACCTTAACGTTCCACCGCGACATCCGTTATACATATGGATTCAGTGTACCGCTTGACCATACACCTACCTGTATATACGACCCATACATCGATCCGATTCCACCCCCGCCGAAATGTGTCGGACTTCCGTCGCTTCCAGGCGTTGCCACCGATGACGTCACTAAGCCATCATTGGCTGCCAACTGCGATGACGTCATTACATTTCGACCAATTGCCATTCGTTTCAGCGCTGCGTTCCAGCCAATCAGCGTCGAGCGTCTTCGTCCGCGTGACGAGCCAATCAACGGCGACAACGGAGTTGTTGTTGGTGTTGTTGTCGAATTCATTGATTCGATCAATCCAGATACGCGACCTCGCAGAGTTGCTGTGGCTGCTACAGTTGCGTTAGTCGCTTTTGTGGTTGGTGATCGTGCGCTGACAGGCGAATTCAAATGTTGTGGTTTACGTAACGCAATTGGTGAAGCAATTGCTGGAGGCAACCCGACTACTTGGACGTCTGCCATTATTTATCGTTTTTAAACAAGCAATAAAATACGAACGGCAAAATTTGAACGTAAGTGTGTAGTATTGCAATCAGATATATAAATTGATATTCGGCAGGAAAGAGAGTGCCAGCAATCAAGTTATCAACAATTAAACCAGTTCAATAGTTTCCACAAACGTTTCACGATGAAATACTGACGTGAATAACTATGGATTGTCAATTATTATATCAATCAATAAGATCAAGATTGTAGATCTCCAGCTATATATCACTGGATAATACAAGTTCCTTTATATTTACAGCTTCGATTGCCAACAAACGTCGTTACCAAATTCAAACACCCTGATAACAAAATTAGCGCTGTTTGGCAGGCAGCTATCAGTAATCACAATGATATTCGACTGAAATATATACACGCACCCCACCGGTTAATTGTATTTCTTCTTCGCACAGTAAGTTACCTGGGCTTCGTTGTTCACGGTAAATCGATACTTGACTTTAAAGCGATACTGTTGTAGTACGATGAACACAATGCAGTTGCTACTAAACACAAGCCGATGCCACTGTAAAAATGGAACACAGCGCAACTTTCAATCGAAAACAGTAAAACTTCCGCGAAACACCAACCAACTGAACAAAAATAAATTCAATTCAATCAATACAAAGACTGATAAACTGCTGAAGCAGTAAACGTTACTGATCCGAAGTTATATCGATATACCATTTCCCCCATCGTAGCTATATATTTTCATATTATGTTTCAGTTTAACAAACAAAATATTATGTAATTATATACAAATATATTATATACGTTATATATTATGCCAATTCAAACCAGATCACAATGAACCCCCGAAGGGAATGTGTATAGTTTTACTAGACTGGAATGACAGTGGAATATTCGAAATTTATGTTTTGTTACACAATCACATTTTTTATATTTTTGTACTGTCGATTAACGGCACAAACGGTGCCATTCGATACTGTAAATCTGAAACAAATGACAGTATATATTTCTTGAGTACTGTAGTTGCCACTGATCCGATTAAGGGTGGAGCCACTGACCCGATTAAGGGTGGACGTAAGTAATAAATGTCCCATGCCCCTATTTTGGGCCTGCATCAGTAGGAGTCAATCTCCTTAAGCGGATTCCGTAAATGGACAGAGTTCAAAATTAGTAATTAGTCCATAAATGTCAATTTCAATTAGATCGTGTAAATGCTAATCGGATCAAAATTAAATTCATTGTTGTTACAGCCGCGTACTCAAGTCTTAAAAGCGTATTCCAAAAGTAAACGAAGTTAAATGCATAGAGAATTATTGGCCTAAATTGAATGCGAGTGGCCCAAATAACTGAAGCTGAATTGAAAAATAAATAAACAATCAGGAACTGAATTGCGAGAGGAGTGTCCTCTAAAGAGGCGACAAAATACCAGTCAGTCACGTCCTCCGCATTCGATTCGTGTCACTACAATAGGTAAAACCGGGAATGGGAAATAAAATACCTGACTTCGCGATAAGAATTAAAAAATTTACTAAATTACCAGACCAGTACTACGCAAAGAATAGAAATCAACACAAACTGTGGGGCACTTAGCAAAAACCTTACGGAAAAACACCACAGTTCATTGTTTATTCTGCAAAATCGTAAAGCTGTAATCGCTTTTATTTCGCACGCAGCCACTACAGCATCACAAAGGTAGTGTACGTACAGTCGAAATCCGGCCTGATAAACCTTTCCTACCTCAGTGTAGCTCAGCTGTCATTCTAAAACACCATTAAAACCAGCAAATGTATATACGTGCTGCTTTATACCATCAAAGACGTCTTAGCCTGTACCATTAATTCAACCAAAACCTTTTGTAACCTAAGCCAGCACAAGCTTAGTATTAAGACTTCCATTTAAAAAACTTCCACAGAATGGTAGCTTCAGTTCTAAGGTGATTTTTATACGTGCTTTAACGAATAAGAAAGGCTTTTGTGACATTACCGAATTAAAAGCGACCGGAACAATCAGTTCCGGTTAATGGCTGGACCTTTAAAACGATATTTAGCATTGATATTGAAATCTAGTGTCGAACCTACGATATATATTAGGGCAGGTCAGCCGGTTCGACCGAATATCCGAATCCGGTTTAATATCAGACAAAAAACCGACATCCGTATCCGATGTCAGCCTACCGAGTACCGGATACCGGACATTTGCGGTTGGGGTAGTAAATATCATAACACTGCTTTTTTACATGTGGAAATACTACACATTTTTCTACGGCTGCATTTTCGGACAAGTGAAGAAGTTTAAGTTTTTCATAATAAAGTCATTCAAATTTTGGTCGGTGGTCATTAAGATATTTTTCAAAAAACGACGATGAAAATTAAATAGATTTGACCCGTATAGTATATAAACCGTAACAATCGCAGAAAATAAACCATCGAACGTAGATTGCGCTTCTGTGAACTATGAAAATCTAAAATCCTTCAGATAAAGTGAATACCTATTTCCAAATTTCACCAATAATATTTCAAAAAAGAAAATTGAAATGAACTTTTCGGTAGTATCTATTTCTCACTTTCCAGCTACGGTTCCGTTTCCGGTAAATTTTCCACAGTCCGGTTCCAGATCCGATAAATTGTAAGTCCGGTTGCACCATGCAGTATAAACACATACTTTTGCACGACTCCAATGCTGAAGTGTTTGTGAAAGCAAAAAGTGTTACTGAGATACAAACAATAACTGAGCAAAATCAATCTATGTGGGCTTAAGTTTAAGCACTTATTCTGCTCGTCCCGGTCGCACTTTTCCGGACCAGTTCCACCTCTGCTACGTAGTACGTATATACTTCAGAAAAATCCACAGCACAGCATCATACCAAACAGCGGCAATCATCTATATATTTACGTAGCTTAGTATACTGCAACATGTTACCGAACTTGGTAAAAACCCCAAAAATCCAGCACTGTTTATTTAATACCTAAAACTAAATTTATAGTTTTTATAGCCGAAATCCCAATGCTCCGAATGCTACAAGCAAACTTGCTCATTGCTTTGCTGCCAGGGTTGAGGCAGCTATAAAAGACTTGTTTTGTCAAAACCAACAATAACGACAATGAAGCTGCTTTATATTCACTACAAACAAACTAAAACTTTTACATATAAACTCGAAATCGAAATAACACCGTTTGATTTGCATACAAAAACCACTAACGCCGTCGTTTGCCTCCAGCAATACGAAACAGTTTTCTATCAATCCCAGCCCAACAGCCATTAACTTATAAAACTAACCGTACTACTACAGCCATCTATCACAGTCAAACCCAAAAATCAACGTCAGTTACGTACCAACTTAGACACAAATGCCGATAAACTATGTGTACGTATACGTTTACTCGAAAGAAGCTTATATATGTCAAGCCTAAAACCAGGTTTATTCCAAAAATCAAAGACGGATTTTGTGGAGTTTTTTTGTTTAATTCGCGTGAGTTTTTAGAAAAATTGTGAATTTTTCAACATTGAAGTTTCGGACTGAGCTGAAAAACAAAGATCACAAGACAGTGTGTGAAGGTAACAAAAATAACACAGTATATATATTTTAAATCACAAATTTCAAGTTCGATTTCAAAGTATTTTTTCAAAAAACACTTGGATGCAGGTAATAGTAGGAGTCTGTCTCGGTCTCAGCAAGTTTCGGTATTTGGGAGGTGTCGGTTTCGGCCTGCATCGGCCTCGCTTTTTTGAGTCTCGGTGGTTTGGAACCGAGATCAGAAGTTGAATTGTTGAAGTAAAAGAAATGGTTGATGAATAAAATTTTTCTGTAAAATTTTGAAATTTCTTAGTTTCGCAACAATTACGAGCTGATGTTTTGAAAAAAACAAAAAACTAATAAAAACACAAAAACTATAAAAACACAAGAAAACTACGAAAAAACACTACAAATAATGTATTTTGAAAATGTAATTTTTTCGGTGATGACCAAAAATTGACCGAGACCGAGACTTTTCTTGGCCGGAAACCGCCCATCCCTGGATGCAGGGGCACGTTTTTGGCTCGGTGACGGGTTCATCAGTGACAAGCAAATGTCAAATTAGCACATTAAACTAAAAACCTCACGAGCGAAGCAAGCTAGAATCTAGATGCGTTTTATCATTAACCTCAATTGGCGTTATACTGGAGTGGATATTTATAGTAGATCCAAAAGGATTTTCAAATCGGATTTTATTAAATTTCATGGGTTTTTAAAAAAGTTACCTACTTGAAAGCCATCCATTTCACTCATAAAACAATGCCTAAAGCCAACGAGCCAAAACAACGTTCGTTCCATGCAAAACACTTCTAACTAAAACTTGTCGAATGCGTACGTACCTATGTACGTAATAACCCAACAGAGAATGCTTGTATATAGCGGTCCGCAAACCGCACGAACACAATTGCTGAATAGCCCAAGTCTCACTAGCCACATTCCTGAGTAATACGCGTACGTGCCAAGTCCCAAACATACTATGCTTGCATAGCACGTTACACGGCAGTTCAGCCTCGTATGTCGATACGGCAAGCCAAAACAGCTAGAACCTTGGTCTTTAAACCCATGGCTTGGACAAAACACACTACCTTACACAAACAATCTCCATAAACTTCTATATACATACATTATAAACACACCACACACATACATAAATGTATACATATATATCTATAAATAATACATTAACAACATGTGTCATTTGAATGCATCTAGCTTAAATAGACAGAATGAATTATATAACCGCCTCGCTATCTGTGCACAAGGCTCGCGGAACTAAATACGCCTTTTCGAGCCCCAGAGAGCTATGCCATAAGCATAAAACGAACGCCACCAAGCTAGTTACAGATACTTCTAGGTTCAAACTCGCAGATGCCTGTATATATTATAACATGCCAAACAGATATATACATAAACATCACAATGACACACATCTACATAAAATTAAGCGACCAACAAAATAGCTTGGCCACTGCCACATGATAAAATTTCGCACGAGGCACTCCAACCATGAGTTCTATTTTGTATCACATAAATGTTTGTTGAGTTTCCCCAAAGCTATATACTACTTTCCATGTGTTGTTTCCCATGTCGTGCAAACAAAGATAATACATTCCAAGGTATAATCCATACGGATTAGCTTTTGGCAATAAACGGTGGCTCGGATTCAATTTGGAAAAACGGAGTCAGGCAAGGTTAAGCAGTATTTGATTGAATGCGCCTAGAAATTCGAGTATCAATTGCTGGAGGATGCAGCGCAGAGAGCGACCACCAAAAGATATCATATTCTGATTTAATATCACGCAAAAAAGCAGGATGCAACTGGAATTTCGGTTCTGGCATTTTTTCATCTTCCGGTTCTGGTAAATTTTTACCAAAATTAAAAATTCTGTTATTACAGTTTGGTAGGTGAAAATTAAGATATTTTACTACAAATGACGATAAAAATTAAATAATTTCAATTTAGTATGGTATGTAAACCTTGACAATCGCCGAAAATGAACCATCGAAGGTAGATTTCGCTTCCGTGATTACGAAAATCTAAAATACATCAGATAAAGTGAATACCTATCTCCAACTAGGGTTATTTTTCACCAATAATATTGCAAAAAAGAAAATTAAAACGGATTATTCGGCAGCATGTCTTTTCATTTTCCTTTCCGTTTCCGGTAATTTTTTCAAATTCTGGTTCCGGTTCCGGTAAGTTGCAACTCCGGTTGCACCTTAGCTGAAATAAAATGAGCAAAATATCCGCCTAATAGACAATTATAAGGTCACCTCGCCGCTAGTCAATAAAACAGCTTCATGTGCTGGTGTCAGCCGTTTCAGATATTTTAATTTTAACTTAAGCATCTGCTGCAAACTTAATTACATTTTGCTGAAACACACAAAAACTTTCCCTTTGAAGCATTACTTGTAGCTTCGCTTGCCATAGGCCGCTCCGAAGATTACTTCTGAGGCCTGGGAGGGCAAAGTTCTTGCGAACCAAGCATACAAACATTTGCAGCAATATGGCTGGTACCAATTTGATTTGTTTTAACCCGGTCAGTTACTTGCAAAGAAATCAGTTGTCTATTGTAGAAAAATTCTCCTGTAGAATTTATTAATACTGCAAACATGTTCAAAACCATTCTCACATATTTACAACCCGTACTTCTTTCAAGGTTACCACGAGCGAAAACACAGTAATCGACTGGGCGGTGACAAAAATCTATTAAGACAATTAATTTTAATTCAGTAAACATATACCTTCTTTTGCGCGACTCGGTCACTTTGAAGTGAATTTTTTACCGGAACCGGACATTCATCGAATATCGCATGTCAACTTGTGCACTATTTGAAGTATTTGAGTCACAATCAGCTCCGACCACTGACATCCAGTGGATCAGTGATGCAGCGTACTTGAACCGCATAAGTTTTCCACAGGGTGCTATTTGATATCCGGCTCCGGTATTCTAAATTGCCGCATGTTTTTATAATTTAAAAAATTGAGCCCATCTTCATCTTTGTATTTACGCCAACCGCAATGGAACTGATTGACTTACTTTTTACATATTTTTCTGTCATACATGTGTTGCCCATGTTTGCATGTGCCCGTGTACGTTCACAATCTTTATTGGGTTACAATAACGCTGGAAAATCTGATACAGGTGACCAGGGCTATAGTTCAGCGTAAAAATGAATCTAAGCGTAAGCTTGTGACACAACCTTAAATTTCTGTTAGCTCGGAAAATGTTTTGAAACGCATTTTGTCGTTAAAATGCCCAGACGTACAACTTAGTGCAAAATCAGGTTAGCTATTCCACCCGACCGCTCATTCTTGGCCCACATGTAGTTTTTTACAAACAAAGCATAATTAATTTAGTATTCGAATCTAACTAATTTACAGGGTCCGAAAAATAAATTTAGGACCGTGAACCGTGTGCATTATACTTGTGATTTGTTACATTTTTAAGTTATGCCCTGCCCGTAGAGGAGTTTAGGCACCAGTAGCTCATGAGATCTGACAGAATTTTGCCAAATTTTGTGTGGTTATTCAGACTGCCTCAAACTTTTCGATATGCTTATCGGCCGTACAGCCCCTTGCTGAAAACTTGTTAGCGTCTAGAATCATTAAAAATCGCTATCAGAACCAATAATACTAATGGAAAACTCGCAATCAGAACCAATACACGAATGGGTTTAAGTTCCTTGATTTTACATAGTGAAGGTGGCACAGTTAAGTAAAATTGTATAGAATTAGCAAAAACTGGTGGCTTTGGTATTTTCCGCTTAGTTCGCCCTAGTCCAGGCACCGCTGGGACTCTAAAATCTCACTTCCTACTTGCGGTGTTAAACGGCGCTTTTACAATATATATGATGCAGGGTGCAACCGGAATTCCGGTTCCGGTAAATTTTTACCGGATTTAAAAATTCCGGTATTATAATTTGGCCGTTCTTAACTTTGCTAATTTTTAAGAATCACTTTTGAAAGCCATTTGTACTCCGAATATAAGCCATTGATGGTGGATTTCACTTCAGTCGACGATGAAAATCTAAAATACAACAAATAAAATCAATACCTATGTTCGACTAAGGTTATTTCACAAATAATAGAGCAAAAAATAAGATTAAAATGAAATTTTTGGTGAAATGCATTTTTCACTTTCCGGTTCCGTTTCCGGTTCCGGTAAAATTTTCAAATTCCGGTTCCGGTAAATTGTAATTCCGGTTGCACCCTGATATGATGTATAAATACTGGTTTGTTTACGCATAAATGTGTTAGCTAGTTTTCAGTATGGCGTAAATTGTGTATTTTACGTGCCAGGTTTGTCATGCATTTGTACATCATAAACTGTTGTTGTAAAAACCGATTATGCCGGTACACATGCAAATTAACTGTAATATGGGATGACTTTAACCATCTCCATATTCAGTACGTACGTATTGATCTTGAGCAGACCATTCATCATTAAAACCAGTAAATGGTGGGTGCTAAAACGTACGAGCACAAGCAGTTCAGAATCTGTACCGCTGTTGTTCTTGGATAAGTCAGAAACCAGACAATACCGGCCTTCGATCGGTCAAAGATCCTCGTTTTGACCAGTCCAGTCTTACAATTATACACAGGTAAAATACAATGCATTTTATGTCCACGTAACGGATAGAGTAGGTATCACATACTTACTACCCATATACGTATTTCGGTACAACCGGGTATTCCGCCCCACTTCGACAAAAATCGGCAACTGGTTCTATCTGGTGTCTTCTACATTGCCGAATAGTGATCAAAATAACATTTCATTGTGAATTTCGTTCGAAATGATCAAAATTTGTGCTTCAAGAAGCCCAGCTAATCCCAGAATCTTGTAGACAGACGGAAGAACACATCATAACAACAAGTAGTACTGAATTTGACTTTTTCCGAAATATACACTTAAATACACAGCTTCGGTCTTTTAAGCATCCGGTTGCAACCTGATATTGCGCGCTCGCTTGTCAGAGTCCTTTCTATCAAAATGGTAAGGTAAGGTGTATATCCTTGCAATCAGCATTATTCTATTTGTTCACCATGGATCAAAACAATCGTCAGTAAAGCCAAGGGTCGATGATAAGACTGTGCAACTTCCAAAATAGGCGTGACATAAAAAGAACATAGCTATGCCATTATCATAGCTCACGGGGTTCACAAAAAAACTAAACTATTTCAATAGCATAAAACCACTATGTTTAACGTTTCCTTTTCCAATATTTAGCCCAATCTGTACCATCTGTCCCATCTGTCCAAACTCTTCCATCTGTCCCAGCTGTCCCACTGTCTCATCTGTCCCGCTGTGCCAATTATATTTTTTGAATATACTTCTGGTACATTGCTGTCCCGGGAAAATGGACAGGTACTCCTGGTACATTTCTGTCCCGGGAAAATGGGACGGGCTTTAAAGTAACATTGGCCAAATTTTGCATCGTTTTGCAAAATTTATCTGCTTAACGCGTTTCGATTTACTTTTCAGGAAAGAATTTCCAAAATTTAGCAGAAAATTAGCGTAAAACCAAACAACTTAACAACATATTGCAGATATTGGCTAAAATTAACTAATTAACCATCATTTTTACTACCTCATTTCGCGTCAACGCCGGCTCCGTGTCCGGCAAGTTTCCTTTACCTCAATCAATAATCCGGGGTGTAAAGCAGATAGTAAAAATAACGGAAACGAATAGCGATCAACATAATGGAAACGGAAAACGGATATTGAAGAACAAAAGTTTCTCAAGGCACTTTTTTTACTTTTACTCACCACAAGGAAAAATTCCCTCATATAAACATTTTCTTTGAGTTCTCAGGGGGATGCCTTTCCATTGAGTCTTCACGCGTTCAGAGGACCCTAAAGCATGATGAAGAGGAGGGTACAACCGGAGGTCTGCCTCCGGCTCCGGTAACCCTTCACACTAAGCAAGTGATTATTGGGTCCATTAACATCAGGGGCTAAACGCTTTCTGTGGGACTGCAATAGTATATCAGGAATATAGATAGGCACCGTATATCCGGATACGAAAAATGTTCGGATATGTATCCAAAATGAATTATGTATCTCGACCCGACATCAGAATATCAGAAAGACTATTGTGTAAAAATATCGAATAATTTGCAATGTTTCACCATTTTAAAGTAGCTAGAGCAGATGAAAACAAACTGTGTATTCAAACCTCAGTCAGAATATTGATCTAATTTCTTCACAATTTTTGCAAATAGATTTGTTTTTTCGGTGTATATATTGTGTGTAAAGTTTAGAGCTGTTTTGACTTTGGTCTTTGTTCCAATATATAATAGCCGCTGTCGGAAAAATTTTGTAATTCAGTGTGATAAAAGCAAGTATAACGCTATCTTTATCTGCTACAAAATTAAAAAAATTTTCTATCGAGTACAAAATTTTTTATTTTTAACCAAACGTAATTAAAAATTTATAGGTGTGCTAAACCAGACATCCCACGCAAAAAAGGATGCAATTCAACTCAGCGCTTCGCTTGTACACAGTTATATGCTTACCATGATTAAATTTAAATTTGCTCAGCAGGATGCAACCAGAGGTGAAAAATACCGGAGGCGGAGCCGGAGGTCAACGAAACTTGCCGGAGCCGAATGTGAGGAGAAATTATGTAGTAAATATGATGGTTAATTAGTAAATTTTACTCAATATCTGCAACATGTTTTAGGTTGTTTGGTTTTACGCTATTTTTCTGCGAAGGTTCGGAAATTAGTTCCTGAAAATTGTGACAAAAGTAAAAGAAAACGCTCTAAACAAATAAATTTTCCAAAATTATGCAAAATTGTACTACCGAAATTGCCGTAAACTCCGGCAAAAATTTTACCGGCGCAGGCCGATTTTCTGCCGTAGCCGAAGGCAGACTTCCGGTTCTACCCTGTTCCTCAGCGTAATAAACACAGGTCTAAAACAGAGCTTAAACCTAAAAAAGCCAAGCAAAAAATAGTCTAAAATTTAAGCCTACTCGATTGCGGTCAAACGAGAAACCAGACTAACAGAATCAGAGAGGAGCGGGCGGGCGTAAGTACGCCTTCAGTCAGAAACTTTTGTGCTTAAATGATAAGGTTCTCTTCACAATCTATTTCTCCCGTCAGGTTTTTTGTAAAAAAAATAAGGTCCCTACCTTAAAATTTTTATCTTACCACACCAGAAAGCTTTTGTAAAAATGCTACGATCCAGGGTGCAACCGGATGTGAAAAATACCGGAGCCGGAGGTCAACGAAACTTGCCGGAACCGAGGCGAAATTAGGTACTAAAAATAATGGTTATTAGTTAATTTGAGTCAATATGTGTAATATGTTGCTAAGTTGTTTGGTTTTGCGCTAATTTTCTGCGAAATTTCGGAAATTCGTTCCTGAAAATTGTAACAAAAGTCAAACAAAACACGTTATAAATAGATAAATTTTGCAAAATTGTGCAAATACTTACTACCGTAATTGCCAAACCTCCGGCAAAAAATCTACCGGAGCCGGAGGCCGATTTTCTGCCGGAGCCGGAGTCAGACTTCCGGTTGTATCTTTCTAAGATCCATTCCTTCCCATTTACCCCGTCAGAAAATTTTTTGGTGAAAAATTACGTTTCAAAACATTTTACCAGCCCGTCCCATGTCAGAAATTTCTGGATCCGCCTTTGAAAGCGGAGCACCACTAAAAGTAAACATGAACTGATGAGTGTACGATTAAAACCGTAAGTACATTTCAATGTAGTTCATTTTATTACACGTAAAACGACTCATAATTGAGGTTGTGAAACAAAAAAAAACGCAAAATCGAGTTTAAGACATCCGAAATAGAAAATTGTTGACCTCTGGCGCTGGTATTTTTCATATCCGACGGCACCCTCTAGCCACTTATAAGCTTTAAAGCAAAATAAACCATTTTATTGTCTTCTACTGGAATAATACAAACAATATTCATCACAAAAAATTTAGCCAATGAACAAACACAGTATCGGATATTAGAGGAATCACTAGTAAATCCGACAATACATAACTATATTTCCCTACTTAGCAATCAACTCAGAATTCTCTGTATAGCTAGAAATTATCTAAACATAAAGCATTGGCCAAATTCAAATCCAAGCTCTGATTTAAGCTTTGGACAAGCAATAAGCAATCGAAATTTTTGCATATAAATCACACATTTACCTTGCAAAACCACGCAGAAATCAATAAAAATTTAGCTATATACAGCTTATTGTACCAATACAAACAAAGCATCTGTCCACCCAATCTTACGTTAAAGGACAATACCACACAACAACTACAAAACGAAAAACTTCACAAATTTCTCAGATTTTAGTCTACAGCACGCACTTTTTTCTACATAATAAATTGAATTTAACCATCGACGTCATTTAAACGAAAAGAATAAAATTACAACCGTAAGGTCGTATATTTACAAAATGACTGGTATTTGCTCATAATTGGCTTGACATAAAGAAACGTGTTACAAAAATCGACAGTTTCCCATTTCCGCATTCCAACCTCCAAAATTAATATATATAAAAATACATAAACAGTCAACCGCACAAACCGAAATATAACCTCAACCTTAATAAACTAAAAAAATCAACCAAAAATAAACAATGTTACTTCCAGGGGCGTATAGTATAATACATATATATTCTTAAGCCTAAGCCTCAACTAAAGAATAATCCCATAACTAAGACTACGTCATAGCCTAAGCAAAGTAATTACTCTAAAGCTTACCTTAGTGGACTACCGCGAAACAACGGTACGCCCTAAAAGTAACAGACCTCAAAAATAACAAGTAAACTCGAAGAGTATTCGCCACCACCGTACGTGAACACACAAAACACTGGATAAACAAAACGCGAAAACCATACATACTTTCAGTGATCTGTTTACATTTTTCCATCTTATATTGATTGATGTTTCCCATTCATTTACCATGATTTTTGTATTGCACATGAATTCAAAGCAAACTTGCATGTTTAATCTGTTGTAACTGAAAACAATGCCGAGAGCTCATATAGATATATACGTGCCTACCGAAATGTCAAAGAATCTAAATATGAATTTTAAGATCGAAAAAATAATTTGGTTCTCCGCCAAGATTTGCCTTTCTATAGTTTTCCCCAAAACCATGGGTTCTGGATTTCCGGCATTACCAGCAGCTAACAGAAACCCTAGATCAACTAGTCCTAACAAAGATGATGACTGAATAACCCGTACATAATAAGCTTTGCGCTAAGTTGCCAAAACACCAGGACAAATAAATTTGCTTCTATGGGCTATAATTAATTTCTTTACTAAACTATACGTATATATGAAGTTGTTAATGTTTAAAAACTTTAAACAATACACAGCGCAAAGAATCACAGAATGAAGCAATGATTCATATGCAATTGTAATAAAATGGTAACCCAGCGTTAATAATTCACAAACTCGAAACACTAGTTTGCAAGTAATTTACAGAAAATTAATACGCCAAAAACTATATCTAAAATCGCTTGCTAATACACCTTTGTAGCAAGACAGATAACACGCGGCATCTGCGTTATTCCTCAGCACTCTACGAAATACAATCAGTAGCGGACTGAATTCCTGTTATTAGCTTACGTCACTTTTCAACAAAGTTTGACATGTGGCAATAACTCAAAATTTCGCCTGATACAATACACTGCGCTTTTCTTTCAAAATTCGTAGCGTTTTTGGTGGAGTTTTTTGAATTTCAATGGGTTTTTGAAACCAAATGTGCTCAAATACGTTGGAACCAGGGTGCAACCGGAATTACAATTTACCGGAACCGGAACCGGAAAATGAAAAATGCATTTCACCAAAAATTTCATTTTAATCTTATTTTTTGCTCTATTATTTGTGAAATAACCTTAGTCGAACATAGGTTTTATTTTATTTGTTGTATTTTAGATTTTCATCATCGACTGAAGTGAAATCCACCATCAATGGCTTATATTCGGAGTACAAGTGGCTTTCAAAAGAGATTCTTAAAAATTAGCAAAGTTAAGAAAACGGCCAAATTATAATACCGGAATTTTTAAATCCGGTAAAAATTTACCGGAACCGGAACCGGAAGGTGAAAAAATGCCGGAACCGGAACCGGAATTCCGGTTGCACCCTGGTTGGAACAGATACATATAATTACGTATGCATTAAAATATATACTAGAGATGTCCCGGAGCCGGGATCGGGGCCAGCAAAATACACTAACCTTCAAATGTTATGTACCGTACTTTTTACGTGAGCCTGTGGCTGGAAGCAGAGCGGAACTTTACACGCGGGTACCCGCGCTTATTCGCGGGTAATCGCGGTTCGGGTAAAGAGTTTCAGGCGCTTTACTTAGTTGGGTTTGGAATTTTGGTGTTTTTGTAAGCTTTCATGTGTAAAATTCATTGGAGCTATAACGCAAATCTTCATTAAAGTGCAAATCACCTGCGATCTTTAAAATACTGATGTAACTTCATGTGCGGGCACAAGGTTGGTCGTGGGGAAACCTTTTTGCGCTAGTGTACCCGCGGGTAAAAAATTCATGATTGCGTGGGTCAGGTGCAGATGGGGTAAAATATTTCTTACCCACATCCAACTTTTCCTGGGAGTACGGTACTGTTTTATCATATCGCGTCACGCGGCATATTGTTGATACTCCCATGTTGTGAAGTTACTATTAATGCGTTTGTTATTTGCCATATCGCGTCATGCGACATTATGCCAATGGTAATGTAAAAAAACTCACTGTGCTGCGTTCGGATTCTGGTTAATTACGCTAGGGTTCCACAGATGTCTGTTTAATGTAATGCGCTTCCGAAATAAAACACATGAAGAGCTTCCTATGCTAAACACTAGAAATTCAACATGCCAGTCAATCTATGCATAACTAGCTTTACACCAAATCTCAAATGCGACTATGTTTTTGTTTCAGATTTCAAAGACATAGTGCGTATAAGTATTACTATTATATAATAATGGCTACAAAAACAGAAGCCTCGGCCCCGGAACATTTGTAATATATGGATACATGCATATATACGTTTACAAATACATATAAAATGTGCGCACTGAAACGAGTCATAACTGCTACTGTGCGAAGTGAAATAGTGGCATATGTAAATTGTTAGTATCTTAGCAATCGGAATGGTCTTCCGGCCGCTTGAAAACATGCCTGTATTTCCGGTAGGGCTAAAACTTACTCATAATTATGAAATGATTGTTATAAAATCAAGACTCTTTTCTGCACAGAGTATACTATGCGCTGAGCCACTACTTACAAACTGCGTACGAGCAAACTGACAATTATTAAACGTATCTTCTGTAGCACAAAATCTCCACCAGACATGAAAGCCCCTCGGAATCTAGCGTTCAGCTCTCATTGCAAAGTGGTGATGAGAAAAGCCTTCCAGCACGCAACACAACAAAGGTATATAGCAAAAATATTACATTTGTCTGATTTCGCGTTTGATACAAGTTTCGAGTTTGATACAAGTTTTAGTATTCAGTAAAACCTGTTTTCTGTGAAAAACACTTAGAAGTCTTGGTGGGGTTCCTAGTGGTATTTTAATTTCGCCAGGTTTTTTTAAAAAGAGTGGGTTATTGCCTCTATTTCACCCAAAAAACCATGGCTACAATCTATACGACCACATTTACAATTCGAAAAGAAAATACACATAATAATTCCAGCCAATATAATATCTATCCCATTTGGCATTAACCACCATTCAAATAAGAATCATACCACAAAAACTTGGTCAATAATCAAGAGGCAAAGAAAACAATAAAATAATATAGAGATGCTACCGATGCGAATTTTTTAGCTCTCGCCTGCAAATACTCAGTAAATTATACTACTAAACGTAGTTGCACGAATCATGAATGTGTACCAGAATTGTTCCCAAGCATGTCTAAACCTAAACTCGTCTTAACTGTCCTTAAGTAATTACGTGCAATACCAAAACCGGCATAATGTCACCACGAAATCTGAACGCTGACATATACAACTTCGGGTCACAGCTCAAAATGAAAATTGTATACGATTATGTTATATTGTCTTATCAAAAACTGTTTACTTCTGTGCTGAAGCGATACCCAAAATACGTATGTGGGGAGTTCTAGCTTAATAATATTGATATGCCAGATGGAAACACTTTTCGCCTTTGGCTGAACGGTTCTGTTAAATGTCCAGCCTGGTTAGTCGAACTTGTCAAATTTTAGCAAACTTTATAAATAATAATTTCTGATTTTTAAATTCAGCGCAAACATGCATTTTGCTCTTGAAACTTAACCTGCCACGTTTTAAAAATTATAAACGTTTGTGAATAAAAATCGTAACCTTATTACCTAGACCACGTTTTCAGACGTTGTCGTAGGCAATAAGCTTTCAGAAGGCATTACACTGTTCACTTAGTCATTTTCACGGGAATTATTGCCATGTGTGGCTACGTACACAATTGAAACTAATCAACGTAAACCTCAGTTTCAAGTTAATCCTGTAAAATGACCTCCTATAAACCTTAAAAATTGTTTTTCCCAACGGAGCAAGTAGTGAAGCATACGAAACGCCAAACAGCGCAAACGTCACACCATAAAATATCCTATTTTCGCGGCTGTTGAATAATTCTGTTCTGTGCTGGAGCGTGTGATTGTGAATGTGATGGAAGCGGTTTTTCGTGAAATGCTTTAACAGCTTCTGCAGGAAAATCTTTGTCACCCTGTCAAAAAATCTACGTCTAAACACTAAATCATAATTATTAGGTACAGGTAAATATCCATTATTATAGTAGGAAAACATTTAGAAATGCTCCATGAACTTATTAAACTGAATAATATCAACTGCCAAGTGATTCTCTTGTGTTTGTAGAGTTTGCACTACCGCCGAACATTGCAAAATATCATGTCACTGACATATTTTGTAAAAATGTTACTTTGCCCGGATATTATACATACTACAGAGTTAAGTGATGCTGAACCGCGGTATTATTTATTGTTACGAGTTTTATTTAGCATACTCGATCGCTATAAGGAAGCCGCCAATATGTATTCCAGTGTGCAAAACAAACGGAATTATTCCGCAATCAGAATCAGAACACGAAATTTATACCAGTATCAGAACTAGAAATTTTTGAGAGCCCATACTTTTTACATAGGTACCAAACTCTATTATATGTTTTAGCGTGTATGCTATTTGAGCTTCTATGATAATTTCTATGCCTATATAAGAATGCGTGTGAAGACTATTGTTGTTACAAAGCTTAACAGAATTGCACGCAAATTTCGCACATGGTTTCAAACAATAAAGGTTAGAAACGATGAAAAGTTACGATTCTGATTCCAATTATAACTGAAATTTTTTTCAAAAAGGGGATTGGATTTGGATCGGAATTCTAATCGGAATCTGAATTCGTTTTGTATCATAATCTATGCTACATATATTATTTAAAAAACCTTGGCAACTGCTCCAGATATCACAACCCGTCGTTCCTCTGTTGGCGGTGATCTGAAATGAAGGCCAACAATCAGCCAAATAAGATGTCGAATCATAATATCAATTATATAAGAAAAGCTATTTAAAAAGAAGAACATGACACAGCTACTGACAAGTTTGATGAGAAATCCTGAGAAGTCCGTGCCAGTAATTCCTAAAAAATTATGTTTCACTACTTTTTCTAAAGTGCAATTGAAATTCTGATTATATACAATATATAACCAAACAAACGTTTCGTATTCTTCATCGTCTTTGTCTTTTGATTTGTTGTCAGAGTCTGATCTAGGCCTATTTTGTACAATTCGCATCCCACCACCAACTTTGACTATAACACAAGAAGCAGCATATTAACACTGTATTGGTAAGTAAGTTTTTAAACTAACAGAATAACACCACGTAAACGCTTAGTTAAAGTAGTATAGAATACAAAATTTTAAGAACGATAATCATTGGCTAAGTTGTACCTATGTTGTTCATGTTATCTAGAAAATTAGCAAGCAGCAAGAGCCAAAATGTATTAAGCTTCTACGAGACCCAAGATCCAAACGAACGTATCGCAGTAACCTTGTACGGTCAGTGAGTCCTACTTGGACACTGTTTATTGCCTTGCGATTGTCAAGCAATAACAGACAACTATGACAAGACAAACGTATACGTATATGCAAAATGCATTACAGTTAGTGATTCCATTCGTTACCTGCTGGAGGATGACCACCTTTAAGCCCTGAGCTTTCGTCTTCAGCGCCAGACATTGTACGCGTAAGCAAGTGAAGTGATGTGAAAAAGTGATTTATATATATATGTAAAATTGAAGTACGATTTGACTTCTACGTATTAGCAAAAGGTAACCGCTTTTGGATGACTTCTCAATCTAAAACAGTGTCTAAATTAAGTGACAACGTTAACAAATGATGAGGTTCAGTGTCTCAGATGAAACTGAACGATAACATGGACTCCTATCAACCGGAACAGTTACAGACGTGGGCCGAAGGTGTTAAATCAAATGTAATAAACACAGCGAATGATACTACTCTGAGAAAGATGAATTCGATATCTGCTGAAGAACTTCGATGGCACACTACAGCAATCATCTGACTTTCGGAAACTAACAATGAGCGAACCAAAACTGCAGGTTTGTGGTAGTTAACGAGTCCGTTATTAAATTAGTAAATTGTGAAAATATGTACGGCAAACTAATCGGCGGTACCAGCAAGGACAAGTGTTCCCTTTTGGACGAGGACGTTTCTATTACATGAACAACACTCGCAGTTTCTGCAATAACTAACAGATCCACTTAACTACGAACAAAAGAAAACTTATTGAGCGAAGCGTTTTATGTTTTGTACTCGTGGGTCGAAAGTTGTATCTCCTTAAGTCTGTCCATCCAACGAAAATGTCATAAACTTTTTTGTTTGAAAACGCATTGGGGTCATTAAATTATAACCCGTTAATTAGCTACAGGCTAACTTGCACAAAACTGCATAAACCTAAGTTAGTACTTTTTAGTCACTAATAATTATTAAGGTTACAATCAATCTAAATCTAGTACTAAAGGATTTCTGGGTGCGAGTAATTTGAATAAATTGTTTATAAACTTTCAAACTGATAAATGAATAGTTAGCTAGTAACTAATTTGCAAAAACTCAATACATGTAGTTTCACAACGACTAGTTTACTATGTAAACGCAATCCTGGTTGAGTGGTGGCATTCCTCGCGCGTTAATAACTGGTTGGAAAACACTGAGTACAGTTCATCTTTCTCTCAAAACCTATCTAAAATTCCTAAATTGGAATAAAATTTTAACACCATTTCGAAATGTGGATTTCATGTGGAAAACATTTCTTATCTTTTTTATAACGGTGTCTGGTGTCTTGTTCCTTACATCGTTATTCGTGAGCCTCAGAAGACCAAATATTGCGACATCGCAACAATAGTCATACCAAATTGTGTAAACAAATCTTTTTTAAGTTTGATCTCTAACAAGAAAAATACATAATATGTACTTCAGTCTAATATTTTGACTGCCAGCCAAGTAGTGTCTTCACCGTGAATTCAGGACCCGACATAATAAATACCTCATATTTTTCAGAATATAAGGTTTCCTTTCCGAGATATTGCCGAAACGTTCCGCAGTTTGATTATCAAGCACAGTCATACTCCTGATGGTCTACCTAGTTAATTCTATGAGACGCATGCATATAAATTTAACTGCAGTTAACCGATTAGTATATTATTTTCAGTAAATTATTTACGTATGCAAAATTACCCGATTTATGGGAAACAAGTTCGCATTAAGTCATTGTTAAAAAATACCATTCTACGCATGCTGTTAAATACAGATCGACAGGGATGAGCGGTCTCGGTTAAAAACCACGGCTGAGACCTGACTACCGTAACCGGCTATGAAGTCTCGGCTCGCTTAATTTTTGATCATCGCAGAAAAATTAGGAATGTGCCAAATAATCCGCATTGTACGTATCGGTAATAATCGGCACTTTTCGTGAGTATCGGCATCGTCACTGCAAAACAATTCCCAATTTTTTGCCGATAATTTTTGCATATATCAGTCAGCTAAAAGCTATCAATTTCATTTCTTGGCGTATTTCATTGTCTCTGATCAGGGAAACTGTTATCTGTCTTGCGTATGTGTTTGAAAAAAAATTAATTGAAATCAACAGTTATCATAAAATTATAATCTTCATGGTGGTTAATCTTTAAGTTTTCGCATAATGGTGTAAAGTAGTATCCTATCTGTTCTCTACGACTGACGTTGGAATCGGCATCGACATCGGTATATATCGGTACGGCATCGGCAAACTGACAAGGTAAGAATCGGCATCGGTATGGGTACCGGCAAACATTTTTGTATTATCGGCACATCCCTAGAAAAAACTCAAAATTTTCATAATAAATTATTTCTTATGCTTATTTCGTAGTTTTTTGTGTTTGTACAAAATACCTATCTGCCCGTAGCTATTGCGTAATTATAAAAATTCATAGATTCACAGCGAAACTATATTCATCACGAAACACTTCAACAATGTTAATCTCTACTGTTTACAGGTTTACCAGCATTTGCTGAATCCTCGAACTCAAGACGACGATAAAATATAGAGCGCTTTCAGTGTCAAAAGTACGCTTCCAGCTTTTTCCCAACAAGAACGAATCGTCAATCACCAGTATATTTAAACTCTATTAATAGTAAACGCTTTTAGCGTTTATCAAAATAACATTTTAGCGTTAATTGGAACTTTTTAATTTTTTGGCACGATTGCTTAAATGTCATCTATAAATACAACTATCTGTGTTTTGATATTAATAAAAGCAGTAAAAATTTAGTCAAAAATCAACAAATACAACTGACACCCGTTTAATGTGAGCGATGAGCAGAAAAAACGAAAAATTGTCTTTCTCCTTTGGTATCGGTTTGAAACCTACCAAGACTCAAAAAACCGAGACCGAGACCGCACATCCCTGCTATACCTGCGGTGCCTGTAAAGTTATCTATGGAAAGTTTGTTTACAAACAAATACCGAAATTCATTCAGTGTAATGAAATAATTTCCAAACTCCACAAATTTTTCTTAGTAAAAAATCCCACGTCTTGCATTGTTGTCCGGTTGGTTCGTGTTCGTAGGATTAACCGGAATTACAACTACAGGAAACGGAATTTGAAAAAATTACCGGAAACGGAACCGGAAACTGAAAAATATATGCCACCAAAAATGCATTTAAATTTTATCTGCTGTGTTTTAGATTTTCACAATCCGTGGAAGATTAAGTCAGCGATGTGAGTCAAGGTAGGAACCGGGACATCAGACCTTTCTATTAAGCAGCTGGAAAAGCGGACCTCCGGAGCGGGGATCGACTCTCAGCCTACGGTTCCTTAAGCGAACACTCCACCACTGCGCCACGCAGCCCGCCTCTCCAACTGCATTTTTCGTAGACTATAATGTCGACCGTACGTGGCCAGCTCGCATACATACAGTACACTGCACTCTATTGCATGTGCACATTACGGACAAGCATGCCTCACTTGCTAACAGGCGAATTAAGTAATTACTTAAGTATAATTTAAGCAAATAATTAAGTAAGATGTCAGAAACATAGCTGCAAGGTTACGCGGTTTTTCGGCAATGTGTGTAAGTGTTATGTTAGTACGAAGTAGATTAAATAATTGGCCACGGCTGGATTTGAACCGTTCCTTTCGGCTAACCGCGCCAACGCTCTTACTAACTGACGTATTGCGGCACTGCTTCAACTACTTGTGCTAGCTATTATATGCGTTACAAAAATTTGTGGTTCGGATTCATATTCGGCTGTGAAAAAGCCGAAACCAAAAGCCGAATGCAACCATATTCAGATATATGTTTTTTCTGTTTCAAAGAATAAAATTTCAAACAACTTGTTTTATTAATAAAAAAATTTTCTTTCAGGTCACAAATCTTAAAACTGAGGTCGGGCACGAAATATACTACCGTTTAAAAGGTTTGCGGCTGGCATTGCGTTGATATTCTAAAACAAATTACAATCATGGATGGGCGATATCGGTCACAAAGCGAGACCGAGACCTGGACCCAACAGACCGAGTTTGTATATTTTTATCTGCTTACAATTGCCGCTTTATAAAATTAAATCAATAAATCGCCGCCAAAATTTATTTTGTTACTGTATTTTTACTTGGATACTGTCGCCATACCCTTCGAACAGGCTCGGAACAAATCACACTGTCTGGAAACAGCCTCGGTAAAACATCTAATTCAGAGCTACAACGCTGTTTTTCGGGCAAACCGAATAGACTGGAAAATTTTTTAACATAGCGTAACGTTATAAATGCGGATGACTCATAATTTTTATTGCGATGCCTTAAATGTTTTAAACGCGTTCTCAAATCGCTACGTATAACCAGATAGCGGTGCTACCATAATTGTTCGCTGTCTGAGTTGGTAGGCGAAATGCACAAGAACTTCCGGGTTGTCAGTCTAGGTAAGGACCGGGACTTCAGACCTTTCTAATACGCAGCTGGAAAAGCAGGCTTCCGAAGCGGGGATCGAACTCTCAGCGTATGGCTCTGTAAGCATGTGAGACATGCTTGTCCTAGTGCATATGCAATAAAAGAAATGCACATTGTGTTGTATGCTTGCTGGTAGCATACGGTCGACACATAGTCGACAAAAAATGCAGTTGGAGAGGCGAGCTGCGTTGCGCAGTGGTAGAATATTCGCTTAGGATCCATTGGCTGAGAGTTCGATCTCCGCTCCAGAAGCCCACTTTTATAGTTGCTCAGTTGAAAGGTCTGATGTCCCTCAGTTTCAACCTAGACTAACAGGCTCCTAAACGAATATTCTGTGATAAGTTGGGTAGGCTAGAGTACGACAGTTTAGTTCTGAGTTCTCAGCAGCTGAACATGAAAGACGCTCCCAGTAGGTTTCGAACTCGGTCGACAGATTATCAGTCCAGCGCGCTATAAACTGAGCCACCCCGTCTCACAATCAACTGCTGAATTTTTATGTTTTTGCCTTATTAGAACCTCAACATTACACACATGTATCTTGGTTCTTCCATGTTTTACTGCTGCTCCGACAAAATGTTATTATAACTTTATGGATCGCAACTTATCGTTACTATGAAGCTGTGCTAGGATAATATAGGTATGTTGTGGCTTTTGTTCGCAAGCTTTGAATCGTTCACGAGCGATCTGAATGCTTACAATACTAGGTTATTATAAGCAATGACGTTGCGAGTGTTATTAAGTTGCACATACTAGCTACCTGATTAACAAACAAAATGGCGTTTAACAATTTTGAAGTTTCGCCCATTTTGTATTTCGACTTGCAATCTGTTCAATTTTTAAACTAGAAACTAGTTTGCCGCAATAAAAAATAAATCAATGAAATACCAAAGCCTTCCTAATAACCTGCATTTTGCTATTAAATCAATTAATTAAATAAATTGATGTACAACACCACCGAGGTTGGATACCGAGACATGCTGAGAATCAATTATTAATTATATGAAACATTTACGATTGTGCTGCTTGGTTTATCGAAACATTCTAAAATAATTGTGTAATTAGTTTCCAACGTAAACCATTGCGACAAAACTTAACTGCTAAATGTTTCTTGTACAAAAAAATCAAAACTTTGGCTATTGCCGTCTTTGCATTTCGCATATATTTGCGACCAATGTCGTAAAACAGCATTACAGGCGTAGCTTTTATGTGAATGCTCTCATAAATCTGCAGAGGGTGGTTCAGGTGTAGCAATGGTCCCCCTTGTAACTAAAAGTATTTGTGTTGCAAGGTGTATGGTAGTAAAAAGTGCCAATGGAGAGCGACCCACGTTGCAATTTTGAAGCAACTTTGGATAAAATAATCGGGTTTTTGGTAAAAATTAACGTTTTTTGGCGACATGAGTATGTAAAACCAAAATGACGTCTAATAATTCAAGCAATTTTAATTATTAATTTTTGATTGAGTAGAGCTAAAAATAAGAGTTTTAACAAAATATATTGTCTTAAAATTTCAAGATTCCTACGTTCTTAAATTTTCAAGACGGCTATGTCTTGTATTTCAGACATTAATAGCCATTAAACAGTTCAAAAATTTGTCTGAAATGATTAAATCATAAATACCTTTATATTCAATCATTTTACTATTCACAATTTACAAAAAACAAATTCCTTCGAGAAATAGTTGTCTTATACAAGAATTTATTTTCTGATATGTATGTAAAAAAGTTGCTCTGTTTAATATGAAATTTGGCATCTAGATTCGTCGCCGTATTTTTAAGATACTTTACATCTACACCCTGCAGCGCTGCTCATTACAAGACGTTTCGGGGCCCAGGGATCATCTTATTATCGATTCTTTCTCAACAATGAAATGATTAAGTTCTAACTCTGTGTTTTCTGACATAAGCGCCTATGAGAAGGTTGTGAAAGATTTTGTAGCCTTGTATTTTGAAGCAGTAAAATGGTGAGATTTAAAATTCAACGTATTCTTTCGATTAAAATTTCTCTGCTGTTGTGCCAGTTTTGAGATTTGCACTGCTTTATGCTTTTGTGGATTGAGGATATGAGGATATGAGCTTTAAGGTTTACAATTATATATCGTTAAGCATACTTAGCTACGGCGGAAACACTAGGGATTAATTCGGCCCCAACTAGCAGATTGACGCATGTGGTTTGCTTTCACTAAAAAGATTCCTGAATATAAAATTTAATGTAAGATTTCTGAACTCCAATCAGTTTTGCACTATTCTGTCAATGTAGGAAGGAAACGGGCTTCAGACCTTTTACTAAGCAGCGTTAGAACTGTACCGTCTCGTTTTAATTTCTCCGAAACTGCCCACGCCGTGAATTTAACCTCGGATCTCTCACGCATGAGTTAAGCCCGCTACATTTCATATCTCTGTTTAGTGCTTTATATGCACGTTTATGTGTGACTTAACATTCCACAAGCCACGCCGCCTAACAATAAGCTGCTGAGATTTTCTTGTTTTTATGCCTTATACGAACCACAACATCAGGGATGTGCTGTATGTGCACGTGTATGCGTGAATTAACATTACACAGACTATGCACATACACAGGGATGGGCGGTCTCGGTCAAAAAAGCAAGACTAAGACCGAGGCCGAGACCAAGACCCAACCTACCGAAACCGAGGCTTTTGGTCGCGGTCTCGGTAAATTATTAACCGTCACCGGACATAAACAGGTTTTTGTAACAAAAGTTTTGAATATTTTTATCTGATAAGAATTGCCGTTTAATTCATACAATTAAACTAATAATCCGCCGCCAAATTTATTTTTTACTTTATTTACCACTTAGGAATCGTGGCACAAACTCAACGATTGACAACTTTCACATATACGTATATAACTTAAAACAAACGTTGCGCACATATGAAAATGAACGTAAGCGGATTATATGCGACCGTCAGTGCCAATATTAAGACATTACTTGATGATTAAGTGCAAAAAGCTCATTCACTTTGTTTGCGTTGTGCTATTTTATTTTCTTGTTCACTTCTACACCCCCATACCTAATTTGAAGCTTAAACCTAAAGCTAAGCCATCCATGTTCATAATGTAGCAAGATAATCACTTTTTGAGACTTTAATAATACAGGCACAGTGTTGAATGAAGTAAACAAGTAGCCAGTTTTTAGTAGTTCACGCATGTACATTTGGTCTAAAATACGAGACTGAGACCGAGACCACCCATCTCTCCACATATATATACACACATCATCAATGCGCCGTTCACAAAACTTTGTCAACGGTGCTTACAATCTGCTATAGCCCAAGGGTATCACGAGGTGATTTTCAAAACGAGCTGGTGATAGCCCTGGCTTATCACAAAATTTCACCTTATATGCACAACATAAAAAACGTACCCCTAGTACACGCGAAAAATAAGCAATATTATTCTGTAAACTTACTACATCATTGTAAGTTGCGGGCAGAAATATCTGAATTTTTTTGTCTGCAAAGAGAAAAAAGATATACTCGAGACAAAAAATACACCAGCGAAAAACACTAATTCTCGCAAAACGTTGTTTGTTTGAAGCGAAAGTGATTGTCCAAAAATGTGGTGTTTCGACGGAGTGTCCCAGTACGCTGAAGCGAGTAGTTTAGTGTGTTCCAAATCAAACATTTTAAATAATACGAGTAACTTCACTATGCTTGTGTTGTGCAATTTTATTTTTAGTTGTTCATATATACTTCCCCACGTCTATGGCTAAGTTGAATCGTAAATTTAAGCCTAAACCATTCATGTCATAATGTAATGAAATAATCACTTTGTGGAACTTGAGCCTTCATTAAAACAGTCAATGTGGAGTGAATCCAATTTTAAGCGGTTTACGTATAGTCCAAAAGACGAGCAAAACAGTGCTAACGTTCTTTCTTCAACTCAAACTACTTCAGCTAATAGCAATTGTTTATCGCTTTTTCACCTATTTGGTCTCGATTTTCAAACCTCCGAGACTCAGAAAAAGCGAGACCGAGACCGGCTATCGATGTCCATGGGCTTGACATTTACAGCGTCTATTTCGGTGGGACGTCCGTGTCAGAAGTGCATGGCCGGGTTTCCCCTTTCCACAAAGTAGTACAAATATACTTGGTTCTCCTTGATTTCTCCGACAGATATGGCCATACCGGGAAGCGAACCTCGAGAATCTTGCTCGCGAGTCAAGCGCTCTATCCATTACACCCGGCTGATATTGTAATTTTATCTAGTATTATATTAGAGATGCCCCTTAGTTTTCCCACGGTTTATTGTACACACTACTGAATATATAGATTCCGGTTCCGGTAAATTTTTACCGGAATTAAAAATTTCGGTATTAAAATTTGGTCGGTGGTAATTAAGATATTTTATTAAAAAACGACGATAAAAATTAAGCAGATTTCATTAGTATTGTATGTTTATGCAAACCTTGACAATTGCCGAAAATAAACCATCGAAGGTATATTTCGCTTCCGTAGGTTATAAAAGTCGAAAATACAGCAGACAGGGTGCAACCGGAATTACAATTTACCGGAACCGGAACCGGAATTTGAAAATTTTACCGGAACCGGAAACGGAACCGGAAAGTGAAAAATGCATTTAACCAAAAATTTCATTTTAATCTTATTTTTTGCTCTATTATTTGTGAAATAACCTTAGTCGAACATCGGTATTTCTTTTATTTGTTGTATTTTAGATTTTCGTCGTCGACTGAAGTGAAATCCACCATCAATGGCTTATATTCGGAGTACAAGTGGCTTTCAAAAGAGATTCTTAAAAATTAGCAAAGTTAAGAAAACGGCCAAATTTTAACACCGGAATTTTTAAATCCGGTAAAAATTTACCGGAACCGGAAGGTGAAAAAATGCCGGAACCGGAACCGGAATTCCGGTTGCACCCTGACAGCAGATAAAATGAATACCTACCTCCAACTAGGATTATTTCACCAATAATGTAGAAAAGAAAATTAAAATGAATTTTCCGGTGACATGTATTTTTCGTTTTCCGGTTGCACCCTGGTTGTTTATAGTTTGATATTTTTGATTTGGCATTCACATTGTCAAAAAGGACACAATGGCGCTTTTTTAGCTGGGATTTAAACTCAAGGAAGTGATTTTTGGGGAAAATTTTGGTATATTCATTCGCAGCTGAACCAGGGGATTCCAAAAATATAATTCCAATATTTTATAATTCCGGTTGCACCCTGGTGTTTAGTTTTTTCTAGCAAGAAGCATTGTCTGAAGGAATAGTAATCTTGACTACATAGGTAATATATAGTAGTTCAAAGTTTCACGTCTGGTTCAGGTATCGACCGAATATACGGTTCCGGTTATTTTTATACGGCTCAAATCTTTCCAACAGTGCACAAATTTATATCCTGTGCCCGTTTAACATCCGGTTTATTCTTGACTACAAGGTAATATATAGTTCAAAGTTTCACGTCTGGTTCACGGATCGCCTTAATATACGGTTCCGGTTTAATATCCGGCACGAATCGACATTTGTATCCTGTATAAGCCCACCGGACACCGGATATTTGCAGTAGTGGTTTCAAATATCATAAAAATTACTAGATATTTTGCAGCAACTGCAATTTCGGGCAACTGAATAGTGGACATTGATATGGAATGAAAAAACATTCGCCAAAATTAATCTTAATTACATAAATACATATTTTTATACGGCTCAAATCTTTCCAACAGTGCACAAATTTATATCCTATGTCAGTTTAACATCCGGTTCCGGTAAATCGGATACCGGATATTTGTGGTTGTGGTTCTAAATATCTTAAACTGTTTTTGCACGTCAAAATACAAGATATTTTGAAGCGAAGCAATTCATGATTGGAGACTGACATCGAATGAAAAATCCAAACCAAAAATGAATCTTAAATCCATAACTACACGTTTGCGCGACTCAAATACTTTTAACAGTGTACAAATTTAGATCGTATATGCGGTTAACACTCGGGTCCGGTTTCGGTACCAAATTCATTATCCGTCTCCGGTTCAGGTATCCGGTAAAATTGATATCCGGTTAATTCCTGGGTGGATTCCTGCTCTGGTTATCGCCACATAATTACAAGGTGTATATATAATTATATTATATACACACTGAAGTATTATTATAATTATTATATAGTCACCTATACTTAAGTTAATGAAGGTTGACGTTGCAAAACCGTCAAGTATTTCAACAGCTAACGTATCTGCTGCTGGTAGCGCATCAGGCGGCAGTTTACTTGGCGCTTGTGGCACTGGTAGAGTTAGCTCAGCTGGTGCTAGCGCAACAGCATCCATACCAATGAATAGTGCAAGTGTAACGTCGTCTACATCTCCGGCGAGTGCGCTTTCACACGGCTCTCACGCTGGCTCGTCGCCAGTTGGTACCGCATCCACGGGAACAAGTGGCTCTCTAATGCCTGGTGCCGGGGGTAGTATAGGTAGTGGTGCGCCTCTTACTCCTGGTGGAGCGCCACCAACGGGTTCAACCACTGCGTCGCCTGGCAGCAGCATGCTAGCAAAGATGGATTCGGTTGACCTAGCTCGTCGCGGGAGTTTTAAGAAAAAGACGAAGAAATTGCAGGGTTCTTCGTCACGGTATCGTTCTACCGCTGATATGGAGCTAACAACGCTACCGAGTTTAAAAGGTACCTTACGCAATCTCTTAATCAGTTTGCCGTTTAGTTTACTGACCGTAACTACATGTCGAAAACGCTCTTGTAAATCTTGTACATACGGTTTTTTGGTTTGGGCAATATTTTATCCGGACAGTTTTAACTAGACCTTGTTTTAATTATCTGTCAACTTTTATCTTGTTTGTGTTAAATATATACGGATATATTATTTCAGAAGTGGTTCAGGACGAGCAGTCTGATTTATGTATACGGAAGCTTCGTCAGTGTCAAGTAGTATTTGACTTTTCTGACCCAATAAGTCATTTGAAGGGTAAAGAAATCAAACGAGCCGCTCTGAATGAGCTTATCGAGTATATTGCGGGTGGCAAAGGAGTCCTTACAGAAGCTTTGTACCCTGAAATAGTCAAAATGGTGAGTGTAGAGCTGGGGCAAGTCCCTTCAAAACGAGGGGACGGAGAAGCTATCTAGGTATACAAAATTTCATTCTTAGGTTCCTGTATTTTTGATACCTGCCATCGTCCGGTTGCACACTGGTCGTTGCCAGGGTGCAAGGATTTTCGGTATTGTCGACGCTCTCGTGCGGTGGGTGACTTCCATAGCGGAACTTTTCAAGATTATGTTGTTATATGTAAGAATGTTTTACATATCGCAATAACTAGTTAAATGTCCAGCAACCAGAGACTAAATGCGTACGACTCAAAGCTTTATCGACACTGAAAATAGTTAATTATTTTGCATTCAAAGCGTATCAAATCAATCAATCTAAATATTTGGAGGACGACACGTTACTTAGGGTGGCGCTATACTCGTCGTGCGGCGCCGTCCGTCACGCGTCACCCATACGGCCCCATCCGGCGTTGCCCGACACCGTGAGTTGTCGTACGCAAATTACACACGTTTGATACCGTATAGTGAAGGACGGTACCGGACAGTGGTGAACCGCGCCGAACGGGTGACGCACAGTGATGGACTAATCAAATATTTATGACCGTTTCAAGATAACTTTGTGTATAAGCTTTGAAGCATTACACTGAACTTTGCTGACTGTTATCCAGACTAATGGCCAGTTTTCAGACCAGGGAAGTAAAACTTAATACGTATCAACTTAGCATGCAAAAACTATGAATTCAGGTCTATTTACATAACGCTGTTACGGAAAAACTTTGTTTACCATAATAAGTTTATATGACAATATATTATAATACAACAGATTTTGTTTATGATAATGCTTTCCCCGATATAACAAAGAACGAGTCATAGTTGCCAAACTTTAATAGCTGGTTAAGGTACTCCCGTAAAATATTTTAAAATACGGAGATAAATTTGCAATAAAAATTGTTAAGTGAAATTTCAAAACATGCAAGATTCGGATTTGCAAATTAGCAATGGATTCGGATTCGGTGCCATCCTGCAAGATGCTATATCCGGTATGTCTGGTTGCGATAAATTAATACCCGGTCTCATCCTATTACTAGTAACTACAGTTTGCTACACTTTATATTACGTTGTCTTTGTTAGGTGGCAGCCAATATTTTTCGTTGTCTCCCGTGTAGCGAAAACCCCGAGTTTGATCCGGAGGAAGACGAACCAACACTTGAATCTTGCTGGCCTCATCTAACTGTAAGATTTGGCTTCAGATTGTTGCAGTTAATTAAGCATAGTCTACGTCTAGTTATAAATTTACAGTACAACAAATCGTATGTAGTTATAAGTATACATGGCCTACATTTCAAAGTGTATCGCCAACTGGTGATAGGTATTGGCGTAGACTACTACAGAGAGTAGACTTGTATATCATTTAATTTAGACCATCATTTTCTTGTTTTGCTGTGTGGAATTTGGCATTCTCGATAGAAATGTTTGTCGAAAGTTTAGCTAGTGTCCATATTTATATATGAACATTTTGGGTAACAAGAATGGTTTTATATTACATAATATTACTTCTGGGCATTCGCTGGGCCGCGGCGAAGTGGTGGACATCAACCGATGCATTCCCCGGTCCGCAACCGAATGGAAATTTCTGAGTGGGGGTGCAGCATTTTTAATAAAGCGTCGGTTGCACTAGCCAAGGTTTAGTTACGCATACAACTGAACGCATAGTCAAAGACAGCCAAATAAACATAAACATAGATCAAATATATGACATAAGATCAAGAGAAAAGGGTATGTTTAATTCATACTGAGGATGTTTTTTCCAAAAATGTAAGGATCGTAAAATTAAGAGGAGAGAAATCCTGAGGGGGATGAACCGGGAAAAATTTTACATGGGGGCTTTTGGTAAGTGGGGGTGCACCCTCAACACCCCCATTACGTCCGATTAGTGTTTTATGTGTCGATTATTTTATTTTCAGTTAGTCTATGAATTTTTTCTTCGTTTTCTCGAATCGCCCGAGTTTCAAGCAAGCTTAGGGAAGAAATACATCGACCAAAGATTTGTTCTGCAGGTACGCCTCGGTTCAAATTGTGCATATTGTAGCGACACGAATGTACAGATAGATGAATAATAATGTACAGACAGATGAATCATGGATTAAAACCGGTTGGGTTTTTGATATGAGGCTGGGATTCAACAGAAAAACAATAGTTAAGAATATGGTTTTAATATACACATGGAGAAAAACTTTAAATCTATAAAGTTTGATCAAATGCGCACTTTTTATATTATTATCATTATCGTATGACGCATTTTATATTAAGCATATATTATTGTTTTTCTTCTTTTTTCAAACTGTTTGGAAACCGTAGCGGAAACAAAAGTATTCCACTTTGAAATTTTTAGCTACTGGAACTGTTTGACTCCGAAGATCCACGTGAACGCGAATTTTTGAAAACAGTACTGCATCGGATATACGGAAAATTTTTGGGACTTCGTGCATTCATTAGAAAACAAATTACAAATATATTTCTCAAGTATGTTTTCTTTACGCTAGTAAGCATAGGTGTACACTTAGAGTGGCGCTATACTTTTTATATAAATTTAGTGTCTTACGACTGTTCTCAACACGACACATTACCATTTTTGAAGTGATAGATTGTGAACAGTAATCTTGGGATTAATATTTCAAATTCTGGTTACTGTTCCTACAAAACAATTCAATTGATGTTTTGGTAAAAAAATTAGTTCATGTTATTACCATGTTATGTATATATTATATATACTTCTTCAGTTATTTATTTGCGGGATATAGGATATTTTTTATCTCAGAAATCTATAATACCTTAGGATGAAGATATTGTAGGAAATCACATTCTTTTTTGCTTTAGAACAGTATTAAATGCATATTTCAATTTGAAAAATTAAAATTACTCGATTCAGTAACCTGATTTTCATTTTATTTTGCTAATATATTTCATTAGCTATGTGTAACTTTCGGGAAAAGTTATGCCAGGGTTTAGTTTTTCATGGTTTGCGTTAAAGTATAATTGTTTGTTAGTGGATGGTGCAAATTAATAACGGCGTTTTGTTTCCAGATTCATTTTTGAAACAGAAAGTTTCAACGGCGTCGGGGAGTTGCTTGAGATTCTTGGCAGGTGAGTGGCATCATCGACGTAATAGGTAAGCGGGAGCACAGGGAGAAGTGTAGATACGTGTATAAGCCTTCAAAAAGTTTCTCAGTTTTTCTCGGGTTTTTAATACAGAAAATTTGTTAATGATCCATTTTCAGAAACGCTGCTAATTAGCAATTTACACGTCATCCATTTTATTAGTGCGTATTGTTATCATGTCTATTGCGTTTGATAGTTTCACATATGTAAACAAATATTTCTTATTTTGATTTATATAAATGTAGATATAATTATGTATGCATATTTGTCTAATGCAGCGTTCACAATATCTTGTCTCAGCTGCGCACCAAAAACGTCATATGGTAGGGTTAACGAGTGTCAATTTTAAAAATTGTCACTCGTTAACCCTACCCTAACATTGAAAACATATATAACCTTACCCTAACGCGTGTAACAAGTCTCTCTGTGACACACGTTAGGGTAAGGTTAACGCTAATCTTTAATTCCGCGGACACACACAAAACATATACAATCACAATAAATATAAATTATTAAGTGTTACACACATGCACAATAAATAGGACTTAAATGTTAATTACCTAAGTTAAATTTTAATTACCTCGAAAACAAATGTTAACGTTACGTTAAAGTCGTGATTTGTGGCAGTTGTAATACTTACAACACGGCCGGATCGTTTTCCTGAGGGGCGCTAAAATAGTGTCAGTTAAAGCTTTAGACCATTTTTTGCTTAGGCTTAGGAATAGGCTCATCCCGGATAGCACCGGTATGTTTAGGGTTTGATCCTGTTTACAAGCTCGAGACTGTTCACGATTAAATTTTGCAATTTTTGTCTAGGGTTGAGAGGGGCTCCGCCCGGAATTGAATTTTGCAAAGAGGCACAGCCCATATGCAAGAATTTTGCATTATCACGGAGTGAGAAAGGCTCAGCCCATATGAAAGAATTTTGCATTTTTTGTCCTACCCCGTCAACCTTGCTTTAATACAACACAAAAAAACGCAGATAGGTAAGACTAAAGTATTCTGCGACTCAAGTCGGTTAGACTCAAGTCGGTTAGCTGTTTCTTTTTCCTCTAAATTCGCGACATTTAACCTTACCTTAACACACATCCTAAAGTACACTGTTTGTTTAAAGACAATAAAATAAAGTAATTAAAATGCAATTTAGATCTAAATTGCAAACTCAACTGTACACACATATCAATTTTATGTGTTGTAAATATAAACATATATGTACGGTTAAAATTAGCGTTAACCTTACCCTAACGTGTGTCACAGAGAGAGCTGTTACACGCGTTAGGGTAAGGTTATATATGTTTTCAATGTTAGGGTAGGGTTAACGAATGACAATTTTTAAAATTGACACTCGTTAACCCTACCATATGACGTTTTTGGTGCGCAGCTGAGACAAGATATTGTGAACGCTGCATAACTGCTGTACGCAGAATAGAAGTGGTTTAACAGTTTTAGTGATTTAAAGAAGCCCGGCATCAGTGACATGTGCGGCTGCATCTGAGAGAGTAGGTACATATATAATATAATCCGAGCAAAACCTCACGAGGCTTTTCTAAGTACTGTTGGCTGACACAGATTATATATACGTTATATATACATACGTACTATATTGTGTAGAATAGTTAAAGATTATATTACAGTCGTATTGCCTTGTGACATTTTGTGCCTTTACTTAAGTAACCCCATGACATTAATAATTCCAGAGCTGCATACCTACATATACGTATATGTCTGGTAGGAATACGTATAAGTATAAAGTCGCAGATTTTGTTTTTTGCCAATGAAGAAGTACCGATGCAGCTTAGGATACTATTTAAGGCTTTGTAAAAACAGGACTTGGAATCATCTGAGGGTTATTCAGCATTGTCTGGCTTTGTATTAGGATACGTTTAGAAACATTCATTTTCGTATACCGAAACAAAGTTTTGTTCTGACCCTGCTCTAGTTTTCACATGAAAAATGTAAGGATTTAAACTTTCGTGGATCTAAATCACGTAACTAACATAAGACGTTGCTCAATAGCTTTCTAACCTTTTCCGTCTGGAAATGAGTAACTGTACGGTGCAACTGTTGAATTCCATGCAGTAAGTCATATTAAGACATAATGCGTCAAATTTATTAATGCAAGAAAATGCTATATTACAATTGATGTAATGTTGTTATCTAAGGTCAAGCTTTTTGTTTTAGCATTATTAACGGGTTTGCATTGCCACTAAAGCAAGAGCACAAAACCTTACGTTTAGAAACATTCATTTTCGTATACCGAACCAAAGTTTTGTTCTGACCCTGCTCTAGTTTTCACATGAAAAATGTAAGGATTTAAACTTTCGTGGATCTAAATCACGTAACTAACATAAGACCTTGCTCAATAGCTTTCTAACCTTTTCCGTCTGGAAATGAGTAACTGTGTGAATTCAAAATTTAAATACGGTGCAACTGTTGAATTCCATGCAGTAAGTCATATTAAGACATAATGCGTCAAATTTATTAATGCAAGAAAATGCTATATTACAATTGATGTAATGTTGTTATCTAAGGTCAAGCTTTTTGTTTTAGCATTATTAACGGGTTTGCATTGCCACTAAAGCAAGAGCACAAAACCTTACGTTTAGAAACATTCATTTTTGTATACCGAACCAAAGTTTTGTTCTGACTCTGCTCTAGTTTTCACATGAAAAATGTAAGGATTTAAACTTTCGTGGATCTAAATCACGTAACTAACATAAGACCTTGCTCAATCGCTTTCTAACCTTTTCCGTCTGGAAATGAGTAACTGTGTGAATTCAAAATTTAAATACGGTGCAACTGTTGAATTCCATGCAGTAAGTCATATTAAGACATAATGCGTCAAATTTATTAATGCAAGAAAATGCTATATTACAATTGATGTAATGTTGTTATCTAAAGTCAAGCTTTTTGTTTTAGCATTATTAACGGGTTTGCATTGCCACTAAAGCAAGAGCACAAAACCTTTCTCGTTAAAGTTCTACTACCGCTTCACAAAGTGCGCTGCCTTAGTTTGTATCATGCCCAGGTGAGAAACATATGATTGTGTAGCTCTTGTTTTTTCATATCGTGGCGTTCGATGCCGTAAGGAGAAAGTAGGGCGTATATGTAACACTGACCTCTATATATTTCAAATTTTATTCCAAAAATTGTGTTTTGGTAGTTAAGTTTGAAGTTTGTTCCATGAATAGTGATTAGAGTCAATTACTGTGCAGTCCATTTGCGCTCATCAATACGGTTTTAAAGTAAGGCGTTAATGACTTCGATTTAAACTTTTGAAACAAAAAGACAAATATAGGTGGATGTATTATATTTGTCTTGTGGAAAGTAATTAGAACATGTTACAAGTAAGTAAAGAAGGGTGCGATCGGATAGTAATTCACCGGATACCGGATATTGTAACGTATCAAAAGTTGAACTTGTAGACATGCCCAGAAAGGTAATTCGAGATTTTGTGAAAAGCAATTTTATGGTATTGGGCACCACAACCGTAGATATCTGGTAGGTTTATACCAGATACAAAACCGGATACGGATATCAGCTTTTCCAGGACAATAAACCGGAACCAAATATCCGGTCGCACCCTAAATAAAAGCATGCTTCTGTAACTTTAATTTTCTTCAATTGTTTCAGCTAGCATATTGTGTTGTGCAATTCATTGAAAAAGATTCAACACTCACCGAGCAAGTATTCAATGCCCTGTTAAAATTTTGGCCCAAGACATGTAGTCAAAAAGAAGTAAGTATCAGAGAACAAAAGAGACTGGGTTATATTTTTGTACCGTTTGCATAGTCTATAAATTTCTTTTGGAAAAGAAGTTTTTGAAGGTCAATAAAACTAGATTTGCCAAAACTAGGCTGCAAAATGTACGTGTAATAAAGGTCAGTAACATTGTGAACACCAACCAACTCATTTTTATGTTTTCAAAGGTTATACACGATATTGCATAAATTATTACTTTTATATTTTTAATTTGTAATGTCAAGACATATGTAATAATTTATTACGTATTATTTTACTGGACATGTTTACGACTTATATGACCTTTAATCTGGTCCGACTGGGTTACGCTTTGGAATAATGCAAAAATTGAATATTTTTATGTGTTTAAATCATTTGAGGTGATGTTCTTGGGAGAAATTGAAGAAATCCTAGACATAATTGAACCTACGCAATTTGCAAGAGTCATGACGCCGCTTTTTAAACAGCTTGCGCGCTGCGTATCCTCGCCACAGTTTCAGGTAAGTTACCATGTTGTAAAATGGCTGCGATGTTGTAATCTCGAGGGCGGTTTCCTACATACTTTATAGCACTTCATGGTGAAATTCTGTTTTTCTATGCCACAGCGGTAACTTCATTGACTGGCAAAGGTGACATACATATTACTTTTCTTTTATATCATCGTAGATGATGCCACGTTGTGTCCTTTTTTATTGGTGTATTCTCATTTTAATGCAGAGTTAGTTAGCGACGCCGTATGCCAATTCGTTTACATTGCTGCGTAGTACCGGATTGCGCTAGAATCATCAATAAGTATAGTACTGGCGCCTAGGAAGGCGGCATATACTGTTCAAAATTTTTAATGTCATCTATCGACATACGTCACCGTGGGATATGATCCGCAAATAACTCGCGTCCGATACCGCGCTATGATGTGCGGTGTCGCACGACATGTACAGAACCGCCCTTATTGTAAATCCTTCACAATTGGTGATTGAAATGATAGCGTTAACACTGAGCTAAAAAATCATTGTTATCTTCAGGTGGCGGAACGGGCGTTGTACTTTTGGAATAACGAATACATCTTATCGCTAATCGAAGAGAACAGTGAAGTAATTATGCCAATAATGTTCCCTGCACTGTATCGAATCTCGAAAGAACATTGGAATCAAACAATCGTTGCGCTCGTATACAATGTGCTCAAAACATTCATGGAAATGAACGGGAAATTGTTTGACAATTTAACTGCAAACTATAAATCAGAGCGACAAAAGTACGTTGAACTTTGTAATATGTATATGTCTTCTGTATTTTGATTTTCAAAGAGAACCAATATTTGAAACAATGTCAATGTTGTTTTAGCGGTGCGCTATTTTGTGATAACAATGTGTGTTTTTGATGCATTTTGATGTGTGGTTTTTGATGCATTTTGTTGAGCCCGTAGTATAAACTAACAAACTCAAGCTATTTAGGTAAGACTAGAATTGCCCCATAGCGGGATGTGGCGTGTAAGACCCCTGTTCCGGGCAAATAACAATCGGGCCAATTGATTTTGTTATAATAATGTATTCTGTTTTGTAATAAAGCCGAATGCGGCGGTTATGTATAAATGCTGGTCTACATCTAAGCCACATTTTAGAGCAAAGATTAACGCTTCCTCAAGTTTGGTTTAATTATTTGACGCTGTACGGAAATACTATCCAGATCATTACATATACCGTATCGAGAAATTCAGGACACGAATTTTTAGTTAGGTTGTTTGATTTTCAGAGAACGCGAGAAGCAAAAAGAACGCGAAGATTTGTGGAAACATCTCGAACAACTGGATGTTGCCGCTCAAAGTTCGCTTAATTCAAATGCGACATCGGCTACAACTACAACACCTGCTTTATCCTCAATACTGACAGCAACAACAACAAACTTAACAACTGCCAACAAAATTAATACAACAAATACATTCACGTCAGAAGTGAACAGTTTAAGTGACAATAACAAGAGTACCAATAATAATAATAATATTAATAATGAGAAACTCAGTGGTAACACTACAGTCACTAACAGCAACGCTGTTACAGCAAACGAACTTAACAGTAATGCCACTGGAAATAGTGGTGCTCAGAGTAAGTCTGGAGCTGTCAGCGGTGTAAAACCTGGTATATCACGTGCATCCACAGGACAAAGTCACTCCGCAGCGCCTGCAAATACAACAACATCGGCGACACGAAACAATACAGATATTGTTGCTACTAATCACGCAACAACAACTACTACTGGATCTAACCAACATCAGCCGACCCCGGTAAACGGACCTGGTGCAACCGGGAGTGGTTCAACACCTGCTGTAGTGGGTAACAGCACAGCGTTGGTAACAGATACATCGCCAAAGTCGAAAAAGAAGAAATCGTAACCGGATGTGTTGTCGAATGGCTGAAATGGCAAAGTTTGGCACCTTCGGAGCGGTACGTACTTTTGACTTTTGAGTATGCTTGGTCTTAAAGATGTCGAATTTCGGAGCAAGAATAACGTACAAGTGGCAGTTTTGTGTTCTATAAAGCTCCAACACTGATAAAAGCGGTTCGAACTCGAAGAGTATCGGTAGCTATTATTTGGAAGCCAGTAAACGGTTATTAGCGATGCTTAACTGTTGCTCTCATACGCAATGGCACGCTCAATTGTGCAGTTTTTTGTTTTTGCGATTTGTTTATAAAATTTGCTTTTCTTTGGTTGTTATGTATGTTGTTAACGCAATGAAATTTTTGGAAACTCGGTTTTGTATCAGCAAGGGATTAACTTTACAAATAGCAATTGCAAACTTATTCCATGTTTGTTGAATGAAAAGCTTGAAATGAAAATTTGTTTAGACCTTTCGTGGTTGTTTTGTGATGCTTTGGGTTTAGTTATTGGAATTGTATATTTCCTTCGCAGATTATTTAAAAAATCGATTAGTATGTATATACCTACTCTGCTCTAACCCCAAGCATTTATCTTTGTTGTGGGTGAAGCGAGATGATTTGAACATTCGTTTGCGGAAAAATTTTAGAAGTGAGATTGTATTCATGGTTTATTTGCTCAGTATAAGCCTCAAAGTTTGGTTCGTTTGTGTATTTATAGATTCTATAATGTTACTCTGGGGATTCGCTACTGGTAGAGTGCCCACTCAAGATTTTTCCTTCCCGTAAATTTTACGTTCCTTACATTTTTGACAAAAAACATCATCAGTATGAATTTAGCACACCCTTTCCTCTTGATCGTATTTGATCTTTGTTTATTATTTATATGGTTGTTTTTGACTATGCTTATTTGTAGGCATATATAACTAAACACTGGCTAGTGCAACCGACGCTTTCTTCAAAATTTCTGCTCCCCCCACTCACAAATTTCGATTCGGCTGCGAACCATGGGATCCCCGGTTGATGCCCCAAACTCTGCCGCGACCCAGCGAATGCCCAGTTACTTGTAGTCTTTGTGAAAGTTCAGGCTGTAAGCATCTTTCATAAATAATGATACGTGCATATTGTTTGTTGTGTAAATATAGTTAGATTTATAGCTGTTTTGTGCATGGAATGAATTTCGGCATACTTCATTCATGTTTTTTCGGATATGTCAGCTGAGTTCAACATGCTGGTTTTTGTAATTTGCCTTCGACGAGAATATTGGCATTTGCTACCTGAAACAGGAGTATAAAGTTGTAGCATAATTTTGTTATCAAATCTTGTGTCAAAACGTTTAGTTGGTAACTTTGGATGCTGTATTCTGTTAACAAAAGTAATTGTTAATCCTCATTCACACGTGCAAGATTTTGCAGCGAGAACTCGCAGCTGAAACTTGCACGAAATACTTGCAGCTGCAAGTAATTTCAAAGGAACATTCCGATTGGCCAATCAAACTGCAGGTGCAATGAATTTCAAACGACTTGCAACTGCCTTCACAGGTGCGAATTAAATTAAATAGCATTAATTCCAGTGAATAATTTGCAGGTGCAAGAACTTCAAAATTGCATTGTGACCAAACTTGCGCGAGCCAGTTGCACATGCAAGTTCTTGCTGCAAAAACTTGCACGTGTGAATAGGGCTTTACCTACCTGCGTTCAGCGGCTGATAACGCGCAACTAATCTGAACAGACATGAACTTCTGTAACACTGTATCTCCGTCAAACAGGTAGATTGTTGAAGATACTCGTGTAAGGGTGGCGCTATACTCGTCATGCGGCGCCGTAAGTGACTAGCGGTGACGGACGGCACCGTACGGGCGACGGATGGCCTGGACGGGCGCCAGACGGTGCCGGACGGTTGGCAGACGGCGCCGGACGTCAACAAAAATATAGCGCAATCTTTAGAGTTGTTAACTATGCAGAACATATCTGCCATTCGCTTCTATAAATGAAGTTGAGTTATTGAAACGCACGAACTTCTTATTTCTTATTTGTATTTTCATCTTTGTGAAAGCATATTTTATTTACCATCACCTTTTTTATCATTTTGTTGCACGGTTTTACTCCGCAAATTAGAGTTTTTATTGTGTTCAATACGTTTTGCTGATCGCGCTTTACCCTTATTTTTGGTAGTACATTGCGCGTGTCTTTAAATCATGGTGTGTGAAGGTTTTAGGTCAATATAACTGCCAAACTCATTACACGTATTCGAGTTAGTGTAAAACGATTGAGTTAGTGCAAATCGATTTCGGTTAGGCTTTAGTATGTTCATGGTTACACATTGTAGTTGTACGAACATTGTTCGTGCATTACGTATAGATATTTAAGCCTTCTAACTGTTATGGCAAAAGCAATTTTATCTTTTCAGTTTCAAGATACAACTGACAAACAGCCGTAGATTTTGAAACTGTTTTATTTTTTCTTTTGTGGGGGCGACTGCAAGTGGCTATTTTATTTATTTAGTTACTTGTGCGCGTGCCTATCTTGTGATTTTACCTTTCCCACTGTTGACAACTTAGCTTTTTAATCGCTGTTGTTTGTATGTTGCTTTAATGTCTATTTGACATTTGCATATATGTACTTAGTTGTTTCGGTACGTAATTTAAAGGGTTCACCAACCGTATATTGTTAAGAACGTTTCGTTTCCAGTAATAATTCCAGTTGCATTTTGAATATCGGATATAGGATTTGCAGATAGTGGATCTGTGGTTTGCCGTTTCGTTCCACCACAGTTTAGCTGTTGAAGCATTCTTCCAAAAATAACGTCTCAGCAAAGGCTGAGACATCTTAGATTTTAGAAGTGAACCCAAGCTTAATAATATAAACTAGCGCAAAATATCTTTAACGTTACCCGCCCTTATTTTTTCTTATGCGTTCAATACAATTGTGTAGTTTTAAAGTGTATTGATGTTACTCGCTACCTATTTGGCACTCATACGTTAAAAACAGTTTAAAAATTCAACTTTTTCTACATTATCTGGTTGCAAGTTTTTACGCAAATTTTATTCGGGTAAACATTCAACATTTTACCCGTGCTTTGAACACTTTCTTACACGTTTCGCGTTTATCCGACGGTAGCGTGCAGCTCTAGGGTGTACCGCGTAACAGGTGAAACATTAGAAGTGAACTTTTGAGACTTTTTGTATCTGAATTTGTTAAGATTACCTCCGAACTATAGTTTGATCATATTTAAAAAACGTTAATAAAATTTAAATTTTCTTCTTCTCGGAAGGGAGTGACTAGCCACCCCTGATGCAACTCCTTGTTAGCCCTTGATTTTGCACAGATTTCAGTGTAAAATGAATGTAGTATTAGAAACAGTTGTTATTGCGATTTTATAATTAATTGTAGCTTGTTAAACAGGTACATACTCAAACCATCTTAACGTTGTGAATCACCCTGGAACGGTTAGTTTAACGGTGGCCGACCGAGTAATTATAAAAAACGAAATTGTGCGGTGGCAATGGCAAGTCAAAATTGGCAAATAGTCAAGAACATTTCTCGTGAGGCAGTGTCTTCTGCAAGTGGAAATTAAGAGCGTAGGGGGTGTTGAAAGTTTTTAAGAATGTAATAAGTTTCCTTTCCAAAATCCGGTACGCCTATGACAGAAATGAATTCGGATTGAAAATACGTGACACCCCTCTGAGTGTGCATGTATCGTAGCCCAAGCCGCAATTCAACCCAATTCTGAATTGAGCTAATCCATGTCGGAAATGCGACTTGGGCTAGCCCACGGCGTAATTCTTTTTCTGCTACAACTGTACGCCTTTTGATTGGTTACTACTTTAAGGCCATATTCAAATACGATTAGCTGATGCAGATACTTGTTTCTGATTGGCTTGGCTAAGTATTCGCTGCCTGTTGACTACCAAATAGGCTAGCGCTAGTCATAATTCTCTTTTGGACTAGCCCAACTCGGAAGTGGGCTGAATTGCGTCTTGAGCTACAGCACATGCCCTTTTAGGTTTAGAGTGTGCGCTAATTTTGCACATGTAGTAAAAACTATGTTGAAGATGTTGACCAGAGACGTAGAAAAGCGGCCCGCCTCTGATCGATATATGAGCCAACATGTTCAACAAATTACAAATATCTACAGGCAGGTATAAACAGATAGTGAAAGTAGAGGAAACGGATAGTGGTCAAAATAACGGAAACAAAACACGGATATTGAAGCATAAGTTTTGAAAATGTGTTATTTTACTGCCAGTACAATTGAGGGGTTCATATATTCGCACACATGTCTTTCAAAGTTTTCCGAAAAAAATAGCGGATGCATCGAAACTAGCATATGTGTCGTGAATAATTACGTGATATATACGTGATTTATAACTATTTTTGAACGTAAAAATAATTGAATTTTCGTATTTCTGTAACGGAAACGGCCAATGTTACTTTTAGGGCTGTAAGAATCGATTAAGCGTAACCTAAGCCTAAGGGTTGCAAAAGCGTATTCCTGAGCCTAAGCCTAAGCAATAAATGTCTAGGATGTAAGCCTAGTCTTTTACTGACCCACCAGAAACCAAGACGCCCTTAAAAGTAATATGGGCCACGTAAACGGACACTTATTTTTACCGGAAACGGGTATCCGGTTACACCCTGTCTACAGGTTTTACCACAGAGTAAGTAAATTCCGTTGACCAAACTTTTGATTGCTTTGTACTGCCGACTCATTTTTATTGAATTTTTCGCGTGAGGAATGCGAGTGATCATTGTGCAGTTCAGATTGAATATATAATCGTCTGTAACATGTGTGTAATAAAATTTGTTCTCTGTGGCGTGTTTATATCTTATTGACGACTATCAGCGTGAGGGAAAGCTAAAACTTATCGGAAAGAAATGCAAGAAAATTGTTTTTAATGTCCGAATTCTTCGCTTAGAAAAATTTCTGAGTCAACTAAAATTATGACATCCATGCTGGACAGTGGCTAAATGATCGCTAGAATACGTGGCGTTTCGTGAGCGAAACCAGATTACTGTATCATTGATCGGATTTCCATATTTCAGAGCTTATTCCAAAAATTTAGAAAAAGCCGGCGTTATATTGCGTACGTTAAAGTTCCGAAGGATTACTGAATGGTTTTTGGGTGGAAACTATCAGAATACATTGTTTATAAACCTGCAAGACCTATAATTAAATAGTTGGCTAATTAGCGTAATTAGGCCTAAATTAGCATTTCACTGATAACTACGGTTATGCGGGATCCCGTTATAACCGGGGCAGGCGGGACACTGTTTGTCCCACGTTGATTCGGCGTCAGCATTAAAATTCGGGCATGTATTCGGTGTCAACAGACAACTCGAATGTCATATGACATTAGCTTACCAACCACCGCTCTCAAATGATCAATGTGTACAAGGGACGATATGTCACATGATACTGTGGGACATTTATACGAATATCATATGATATTCCAAAATTTCAACGAATATCAGATGATATTCAGCGGGACAGTGTAATCTTCGGGTGCTGATAAATGAATGGAATGTTGAACGGCAGAGGCACAGATGTGCTTTAAATACCAAATACACGCCTGCAAAACGCTTCCAACACAAAATCGCTTACAACCACAGCTTCATAATTCAAATTTCACTTTCTAGTATGATATGATATTCGACAGGACAATTTGGCTATGTTACCTCAAGCATGCAGACATTTGAAAATATATCATGTGATATTGCAGACAATACCGCGATTATATTGAAGAACAAAAGGTGACCTACACATGATAATAGCAGACAATTACGAATTTTTGAATACAATATGGGGTCTACAAGCAGACAAAATGTTACTCAATCGTCTAATAGGGATAAAACGTGTCCCAAGGTGCCCCGGGTATAACGTGAACCCCGCATTACAAACAAGCAAATTCAGCGCTAGTCTTTTCGGCTGCGAGAAATTTGAATAAATATTCATAAACCTCCAAAACAGATCAATGAATAGTTCGCTAATAACTAATGTGCGTATTAGATTAATTGGAAAGTAAGTGAGTCAAACTATTCTATTTGTGCATTATAAGTTTGGAATGCTTAACTGGACTGATTACAATGTAAATTAAATCCGAGCTTCGCTCAATACATGCAGTTCTGATGCAACTGGTGTATTGTATATCGACTATAACCACGGTTTCTTATGTTTTCTGATTAAACAAAATTTTCATGTGACACAGGGCGTATATAATTTTTATGTGGAAATCTGCTGGCAACAGTAGTACAAATTCAGTGGCGTCACGTGTAGAACGTTCCAATGCTAATGCAACAGCATTAACACCGGGTGTTCTTTGCCCGTCTAGTCATTATGGGCCGGGCAGTGCTGCAGGAGGAAATGCTTCGTTCGTCCTTGACGGTATTCCTGGCCGCTATACAAAGCGAAATGAACCGCCTGTAGTGCCGAACGTTTTAAACGAAATCGTATATCCAAAAAGTAAGCAATTTTTTCGTTGATATAATGACTGAACCGGAATCTATTTACAAACAGGAACCGGAGCAGGAACTGGAACTGTTAAAAATTACAATCGACAGCAAATAAAAACTACCATCATTCTCAACACCTGAAATAACAGAAGTACCAGGTAAAAGTAGCTAAATTTACAGAACGAAGCTGCAAATAGCGGCAAAACTAGAACGTTTGGTTTGGGTTTGCAGTCGTGAAACCGGAACTTGAACCTGTTTACAGGGACATTCGGCCGAACCCTGAACTTTATATATTAGTGTAAACTGAATATTTAACATTAATTGTAAAATATACGCCTAAGCAATTTATCTGCCGAAATCATTATACGGTTTACAACAAGATTGTTAACTGAATGCAAATATGGAAGCCGTTGAATTTGAAGTATATTGTTTTATGTGAAATATATCGAGGGCAGGGCGCGACCGGAATTACAATTTACCGGAACCGGAACTTGAAAAACTTACCGGAATCGGAACCGGAATTTGAAAAATTTACCGGAAACGGACCTGGAAAATGAAAAATACAGTTAATTTTTATGGTCATTTAGCGAAATATCTTAATTAAAACAGACCAAGTTTTAATACCGGAATTTTTAATTTCGATAAAAATTTACCGGAACAATTACGGTTGAACCCTGTTCGAGGGAGGGCATTTGGGATCATATCTATAAGTGTTTGGCTATACTTTTTGACTGTTTAATGCTGTCCGGCACAACACGGAAACGCACTCTAATTTCCGCAGGCAGGCCACCGCATATTTCTTGGGCACAAAAATGTTTTAATTGCACGCCACCCTAACTCAATTTAGCAAAAATGTCGCTTAGCTGATTTTGTCATGGCACTACGTCGTGTTGGTTACGTATGCTGTACAGTGTTGTTTTAGCCAAAAAGAAACATGGTACCCCAAAATTGTTCCGCAGGCCGAAGCTTCCAACACGCAATTCTCATTCAGTCGATCCAACGTCTCGGGCACGAGAGCTACTGTCCGCATCGTTTGGACACCTTCCTTTGGAGCTTAATTACCAAAGTTCGTCTACTACAACTGACAACGATAAAAATGCGGCCATAAGCAATGTAAACGACGTTAAAAATAAAAACCTTGAACGCAATCAGCAAAAAACAAAACTATATCGAAAACGGAAACAGCAACAGCTGCAGCCCCAACAACAACTGCAGTATTCAACAACCCGAGCACAGTCTCAGTCTTCTTTTCGATCGTTCAAAACTGATTGCGTTACTACCGAAAATGACGAAAAATTTCAATTCAGCCAGCATAAATCAAGACCACTGCGGACGGCGTACAAACTTGTAAGAAAAGGCTCTGAAATACTACTCAGTGGTGCTATAGGGACAGGGAGTCGTGCGCGAAGTGTAGTTGATACTTCTAAAGTGCCTTATTGTGACGACTCTAATAGTCGCTCGGTTATTCAGTTGAATTCAGCAGCAGATAGGCGCGACAAGATTGAACCCAACGACAATAATGACCAGATAGCTGTTGAACGCAAGAAACTTGGTCAGTTTGCCAATGACGGCGCCAGCGTCGGTCCCCAGTTGCTTTATTTTCAAAGACAGCGAGCGTGCAGGCCAAAAAACAAGCAAACACGAATCGAAAGGCTGCTCGAACGTGAGAATCGTGGAGCAGTTCATTGCAATGCATCAGGCAACGGTTCTGCTAGCGATGTGGCGATCCAAACTGAACCTGAATTTAGTTCTGAGTTGTGGTCTGAACCTAGTACCGGAGCACACGAAACTGAACCGGGTGGTGGTGGTATAACTTCTACACGGCGTTCAGTACCACCGCCTTTGATGCACCGGAACACCGAACCTGTTTTAAAAATTGGCGAACATCAAAAACAGTACGAATCGAGTGAAAGATTAGCCTCGTTTGCAGTGACATCAGAGGCAACTCGATTGGGATTCGGCGGACAGCGTGCGATGCCTAGTACAGTGTCAGTTCCTGAAGCTGCCGATAATCAGAATAAAACCATGAGCAGTCCGACTGAGTCGCAAAATATTAACGATGTAAATTATACAGCTAGTCAGATTACAAAGAGTAAGGCGAATCTAGAACAATGTGAGACACCTAAGATAGCGAGTTGTTCAACTTCGGGCATGAACACCAGTATACTTGAAAATTTTCATCCAAGCATCAGCAACGCGGAGAATCCAAAAGCCACGTTTGCTGGGAAGGATTACGTTTGCACAGGTTTCAATAATACGCATAATCATATCGATAGATCAACAAATTCATCTGGTTTTCGGCTTGGCAATGCGCCGAGTGCCTTTACCTACAGCGAACTAAGCGCGCAAACGCCCATGCTCCAAACACAACTGCAAAATCAATATCCACAATTAATACAACAAAAGCTATCAATGTCTGCTATTGAAGTTTCTCAAAATAAGCCAACCTTTCAAATGGTCGACAGTGGTGCGTTCAGCGGAGAAAATACTGGAAACGGTAGGATGATAATAATATTTGGAACTAGACTGCATAGATCTAATGTTATTAGTTTGTGTGCTAAATTACGTGCAAACAGTATGAGCAGTTTAAGTATAGTTACAACCTAACCTAACCGATTTTCGAATCTCATTAAACACCTTGTACATGGGAATCGAAATATTACTGTTGAACAAGAGCTGAGCTAAAGTTGTTACAGGGGTAGTAACCCCATAGTTGGCATGGTATTGAGAAGAATTTAAGACAATGACGGGGTTTCTGAAATTTTTTAAGTATTTAGTTTGTTATACGTAAGTAATTACTTAAGTCGCCTACGTACGCATTATACTTAACTTTTTTAACGAAAACAAAGCTGTCAAATGTGAGTCATTGCCATAGCAAGAATGCCACAGTTTTGATTTATGTTAAGGAAGTGCAATGAGTCTACTATTTAAGTTAGACCAAGGTTCATGTGCCTGAACTAATTTGTATATCAAATTTAGTCTGTGACTTAAGTATTTATTCAACTCAATATGGCTGAATTTATGAAACGCTACCTAAGTACGACTTAGTGTTTATGTATGTGCTAAAGTATATAATTACTTAACCATTTCGTAGTTTTTAAAGGCGTACAAGTCGTACTTAGGTAGGGTTTCATAAATTCAGCCATATTGAGTTGAATAAATACTTAAGTCACAGACTAAATTTGATATACAAATTAGTTCAGGCACATGAACCTTGGTCTAACTTAAATAGTAGACTCATTGCACTTCCTTAACATAAATCAAAACTGTGGCATTCTTGCTATGGCAATGACTCACATTTGACAGCTTTGTTTTCGTTAAAAAAGTTAAGTACAATGCGTACGTAATTACTTAACCATTTCGTAGTTTTTAAAGGCGTACTTAACTTGGGTGTATAAATGCTTAAGTCGCTGGCAAAGTTTGATATATTACAAACTGACAGTTCAGGAATACCAACCTTGGTCTAATTGAAATTGAAAACTCGTGATGCCTCCTTAATATAAAACAAAACTATTACTTTCTTGTTAAACCATTGCTCATTTTTGGCCTTTATTTATTTTTGTCAAAAATGTTAAGTATCTACAAAAGTAGTCGACTTAAGTAATGTACATGTCAAATACAGTAAACATAAAAATGTAGCCAATTTTAATTTCATTCATGAGAGATGTTCAGATGCACCACTCAAACAGGCTCTACTATTTCATCACTCATTATATACGTAACTATTATGTTTGCGTTAAATTGAACTTGTCCACAATAGGCCATGGTTGTGTAGAACTGCCATGATACAAAGTTGAAATTCGTTTTCCGCTCAGTATACATACTGGTGGCTAGTAAGGTGTGGAAATTAATAAAATGAAAAGTTAGCAACTCGGTTCTGTATTTCAATATTTTCAGAGCCTTCATGTTCTCGAAGTAGAATTTCGAGAATTTATAGTCATCGTGTCCCAATGACAGCAACAACAGAAAACAAACAAGACGTGTTACGCCAAGAAACTGAGTTACTCTTGGCTGCTGCGCGCTCTGAACGCGCTCAAAGGACAGAGTTGCTGCCGTCTGGTTGGTCAATTGGATTCACTGGCGAAGGACGCAAATACTATATTGATCATAATACAGAAACAACACATTGGAATTTGCCGACAACTGATTGGAGTTGGAATGCAAGTAATCGAAACAATTTAAGTATGGCTGCGAAATCATCAACCGGCCAGATTAGCCGAAGCGGCGGTGAACTGTGCGAAAGCGAATGGACTCGAATGGCGAAACTTTTTGGAATTTTTGAACCAACTGTCGCCAGCCCTATAGGTGGCGGTCTTCGTACGGTAAATCGTCTAGAAGGCACTGACCGGAATATACCAATCTGTTCCGCAGCGACTCGTGGTCCAGCAGCTCCAAGCATATACACAATGCGGCAAAATAACCAGCCTGTTGTATCGAATAGCAGCCTTGTTCGAGGATTGGAGTTTGGAAATTTGCAGTTAGCAAATCGTGTCAGCAGCACTGATATAGCTGTCCGTAGACCATACACAGCAAATCCGCAAACAGGTGAAGTCAATAGTCAACAGTACGTTGAATGTAATGACTTTGGCCAAGGTTTTGACTTGCAGAAGTTATTGGAAAGCCAGTGTGTTAGCAGTAGATGTAATCGGGGATGTAGCGATGCTATTATAAACCATAATTGGGCGTCGAAAAATGTCAATGAAAGAAACAAGCCAATATTTGCGTTGCCGCCCGATGGTCGCTATGATAATACGCACAGCGGTCATGATTATCAACACGCTTGTTCCTACGATATTAAAGGTCTTAAAAGACCGTATAGCAGCAATAGCGGTAACGATTTTGGTGGCAGGGAGACTGACTATGGATTGCAGTTTGCCCGAAAACATCATTCTGATGAAATTGCAAACCTAAATTCTAGAGCAGTTCTTTTTGATGAAAAATCGCCTGGATTTGACTTACAGTCAGATTTGGATGGACAGCTTGTAGAAGCTAAGCAAAAATGGGAAGTTTGTCAGTCACGACAGTCTATTAAATGTGGTTGTGTTTATTCTCAAATATACAATGACGATGAATTAGCGGCTACTCCTACTGCAACTACTATTACAGCTTGTAGTCAAGAATCTGCGTTTGCAAAAAATCCAACGATGCCTCGAAGCTTCATTGACATTCAAAGTGACAACAATATGATCTCGTCGCTCAATGCATATGCAGATAACAAGTTACGTTGGTTTCGATCTCCAAGCCAAGGCTGTATGCTGCCTCATGGCGGTGCTAACAAGGCGACAAGGGCACATGAGACTCGTAGCAGTCTTCAAGCAATCAATTCACTGTTCCCAGGCGCTGCGCCGTCCATTGAATCGGCAATTGGTTCTTATATTGATTCAAATAGGAACGCATTCGCAGGGCGAATGCATGGCTGGAGGAAGCAACCGATGGTATGTCTAACGAATGTGATGTCTAATCATTCCGGCGATTGTGTACATTTTAGCCGGCATAGCAGTAACCAGCAGTGCCATAATGAACAGAGTTCAGTTAACAATGATTTAGCAGCAGCCATGGAAACTATCGATCTTATCAACAGTGACAGCTTGCTAACGGACCGTGTCACCATTACCGGCAGCGACGACAACAAGAACAACAGCAGCAGCAACGTTATGACATCGGCAGTTGGTAGCATCGCGTCGCATTCGATTCCTGGCTGGCTTGCGGTATACTTTGCTGCAAATCATACACAAGATTCGCTATTACGTTGGGAAATATTTTCGTTGCCACAGCTGGAAACATACGACGCATGTTTGCGGAAGCTGTTACTGAAAGAACTCATCATTATCATTGCGAAATATGAACGATTCCGGCTTGCGTTGATTCGCGAACTACAAGTTCGGTCCGATACACAACCGGATATCCCTGGTGCGAGGTCGTCGAAACGGTAATTTGAACGATGTTCCATTTTCAAAATAGTTCAGTCAATTTAGTAAGAAAATGTCGGTGGACACTGTCGGTGACAGGATTTTATTTCACGACAGGCGGGTGTTTAAGTAATTTTTTACGTTTTTCAGATGAGCACTTTGAACATTCAGTATTTAAAACGGTCAACTGCAGGTCCCAAGATTTGATTTCGGGAAAAGGGAAACTTTTATAAATTTTATTTTCATATTTCAGATCAGCTGTCTGAACTCCATTTATTTGTGTACAAAGCATTTCGGGATGGGCAGGCGCCACAACGCTTACCTTTGTATTATCAAGGAAAGGGGTATATATACGGTTTTAACGTGTTTTCAAATGCGTTTTCGTAAACACACCAGTGATATTTTGTTCTATGGCTGCGACTAAATGATCGTCAGTTTTCTTCTACACACAATCATTTCTGTGGATGTTTCAATCTTATCTTCTAAAACGTAGAATTTACTGGTGCTAGTTCGATAACAGGAAAAACTGCACTTGAATTAGCAGATTTGTTTGAAGTTTTTTATGTGGCACTTATCATAAGTCCTCAACAGATTGTGTATATTCATTATTTTACAGCAACCGCGGATTATGAGTTAAATATTCCATTGAATTTCTAAACTTTAATAGCACTCAATCACTGAAGTCCCGTTTAATTTTCTTTTTACGGTATGTTACTTGCATTAAAAATCTTTTGGGACATATTCAAAATGCTCAACGCGTGTCTTTAGTTAACGCATTAGCTTCGGAGTTGTTTCACGTTTACAGCAACATATGATTTGTGACTTTTTCGTTGTTCTTGCCGTTCTGTGATATAAAAATTCTGTGTATGGTATTGAGTTTTTTATACATCAGATCTGTTGGTATTCAGGCGTTCTGGATATAAGGCAAAACAAGTATATTTTATTAACCGTTTCTGCAGCAGTAGGGTTATACACAAAAGAAATTGTCTTGTGTTTAAGAAATATTGTCTGAAATTAAGACAATTATGTCTTGATACATACTCCAGACATATATATATGTTGTGAATTCTAGACTTATTTCTTAAATTTTTCAGAAATATAGGTGTAAAATTTTTCACACTTAAATGTCTTAAATATAAGACTTTGTTTTATGAACGATTTAGAAAAACATTTCTGAAATATATGACAAATATTTCTGAAATATAAGACAAATATGTCTGAAATAAAACACAGAGATTTGCCATGGGAACCGACTCCAAAATTGGGAGTTGAAGCTCAACCCAATACTCTAATTTTACAACCTAAGATACGTCCAAGATGTAAGCTAAAGTTGGGGGGAGTCGGAGCTTAACCCGAAATATCTTTGAAATTCGATTATTTATATACTCTTTTAAGAATATAAACGGAGCAACTTTTTTACATACATAAAAATCAGAAAATTAATTATTGAATAAAAAACAAGAAAGACAGAAATTTGTGTCTTAAAATTGGCAATAGCAAATTCTTGAATATAAGACACTTATGTTTCAACCATTTCAGACACAAATTTTTGAGCTGTTCAAGGATATTAATATCTGAAATACAAGGCATTAATGTCTTGAAATTTTAAGAAAGTATGTGTTTTGAAATTTTAAGACAATTTATTTTGCCTGTAGTAACCAACACAGAATTACAGGTACTAGAGATGGTCATGGCTGTAACTGATCGAAAGTATGATATTATTGTGACCTTGGTTACTTTTATCTGTGAGGGTAGCTGCAACATAAAACAAGTCTAGGTAGGGCATGGCGTAGGTAGATTTTACAAGATCTGTGTAACTACAGTTTAGATAGGATGAACACGCCTAGCTCCTCTGGGTAGAATCCATGCCAAGTTTTTTGGCTGGGACTTATATTGCTGAAAGTTGATCAGGACTGTTAGCAGGTTAAAGGGGAATGCCTATTTTAGTGTGAATTTTTATTCACAAAATGTTTGCAAAAGCTTTCTTTCGGTGGAACTCCTATGATTTTAGTACTTATCGACGTGATTTGCGCAGCTTTTTGCCTCTTATAAAGATACAACTTAGTCCAGACATGCCTTAAATTGGCGCTTTGCCCAAAATCAGAAAAAGAATTATGTTCTTATATAACTTGACTAGTCCGCTTTGCAAAAATTACGGAGCAACTCACAGTCTGTGCGAATATTAATGAGTTCTATACAATGGCCAGTTTTGATACCAAACGTATTTTGCAAGAAATTTTACTTGTTGCATGTATATTGCAGTTATTGAATATGTGCCTTCTTTTATTTATACAAGGTTTGTTTGGTTAGATATACAATGCTGCTTAAAGTAAAAGACATTTTCTTTAATTTGATTTGGGCGTCACATAGTTATTATGGCTCTCGATTTTCCTTGGGTATGCAGTTTAGACGAGGATGTAACCGGTCGGGTGCATCAGGACGTGAAAAACACCGAATCCGGAAGTCAACAAAAGTTGCCGGAGGTGAGGTAAAATTTGGTAGTTGAAATGTTTAATTTCTTAATTTTGGGAAATACCTGTAATGAGTATAGTTGAGCACCGGATATCCGGACTAGTATCCGAAATGTAATATGTATCCGGACCGGATCTATCCGAAATCCTAAAAAACGTTTTGGAATAATGTTCATTGTTTCACCACTAAAGCAGCTGAAGTTGATGAAAAGAAATTCTGTATGCAATCCTCGGCATAAAGATTGAACTAAAATTCTTGACGATTTTTGTGAGTAGATTTCAGGGTGTAAACGGAGGTGAAAAATACCGGTGAGCCGGAGATCAACGAAACTTGTTGGAGCTAGAGGTGAGGCGAAATTAGGTAGTAAAAATGTTTCATTAGTTAATTTTAGCCAATATCTGCAATATGTTGTTAAATTGTTTGGTTTTACGCTGATTTTCTGCGAAATTTCGGGAATTCTTTCCTGAAAATTGTGACAAAAGTAAAACGAAACGCGCCAAACAGATAAATTTTGCAAAATTATATAAAAATTTTGCTACCGAAATTGCTGGAACCTCCGGCAAAATTCTACCGGAGCCGGAGGCCGATTTTCTGCCGAAGCCGGGGCCGGAGGCAGACCTACGATTGTACCCTGCCAGATTTAGTTTTTTGTTTTTAGCAGGACAGCAAGACACAGGAGTGTAATAGGAGCAAATTCATACACTCCAACCTATAGCATTTACGGGCAGATGGAAAACGGAACAGGTTTGTTACGAGAAAATGGAAAACGAGACAGCTGCAATTTTTCGCTAGGAAAATGGGACAGGTTTGTTTCGGGCAAATGGAAATACGGGACAGCTGCAAATTTTCGCTGCGAAAACTAGATAGCAGGGTGCAATCGGTGTGAAAAATACCGGGGCCGGAGGTGAAGCGAAATTAGGTAGTAAAAATGATGGTTAATTAGTTAATTTTAGCCAATATCTGCAAGAGGGGAACTAAACGGGGGAAGAACCGTAACACCGGAGTCGTAGAAAGATCTTCAGTTGCACCTTGCGGGATGTGCCAAAAAATTTTAATGTTTTAAATAAATTTTTGTAATTATCATTTCCTATAGAACAATTGCAGCAGATCTAGTGAAAAAATTTGAGATATACACATGATTTACATATAACTTAAAACATAAAAATAGCGAGAGGACACCGATTGTTGCTGGAAACGGATTTACGGTTACACCATGGTTAAAATAGACTAATTTTTGCGTGGATTGACAGTGTTAAGCTTAAGCGTAATTCTAGATTTATATGTTACGTTTTCTTTACGCATATGCTTAAACTGTAGGCTGATTAAGCAGTATTTGTACCGCGGAAAAATGGTACGCTCCCAAAAGCAACATGGACTAACACCCTTTTACTGCTGGTGCAACTGGGAGGTGAAAAATACCGGAACCTGAGGTCAACAAAAGTTTCCAGCGCCGGATGTGCAGCCGGAGGTGAAACGAATTAGTAGTCAAAATGATGTTTAATTTGAAATATCGGTAATGTTTTGTTAAACCGCTTGGTCTTACGCAAACGTTATAAAAAACGATCCAAACACAAAAAACTATTTCTGTACCGAAATTGCAAAATTCTACCTGAGCCGGAGTCGTAGGTCGGTTTTCTGCCGGAACCGTAGGTTGATTTTCTGCCGGAGCCGTAGGTCTATTTTCTGCCGGAGCCGAAGCCAACTTCCGGTTGTACCCTGCCTTATTTATATGCTTTCTGTAAGGCAAACTGACTTGCTTCGAAGCATATTTGTTGATCACCATGCCTGTTGACCCTTTGTCTGGATTTAATATTTATGCGGATTGTCTGAACGTCATGAAATCCGTCTATTTTGGTCTTTTATTGAGTCTAATTAGGACTTTGGTCTTTATCCACAAACGGACTAATTAGGAATGCAAATTCCTATTGATCAGGAATCAAACTGGAAACCCATCGTATTACTTCACCCTCTTTTATTTGTTTAGAATGCTTAGTGATTGCGTACATCCGTCTATTGAATTAGCAGACAAATGAAGGCAAGTAAATCATCTTTTAAAAAGTTTATGCTTAAATATTCGTTTCCATCATTCTGATTACTATCCGCTTTAGTTATCGTCACTGTTCGATCGCACTATGATCCAGCGAACATTTTGCTTTAAACGCAGGACGACCGAACAGATTTTGCCAAAAAGATTATTTTAATAACGCAAGTAATTTCTACGGGAACATTGAAAACTAAAAAAAACCTTTTTAACCACAAACTAAAGCTTTTTGGTACGTTTGTTGCCATGTCGTGCAGTTGAATATTAAAATAAAAACTTTACTTTGCACAATATAATATACAACAAGGAGGAATTAAACATTTGTCTCCATATAGAAACGCAACAAGCGCTGAGGCGGCATTCTCTGAATGTTAATATCAAATCTTTGTATTTACCGATATGTTGCTAAAATTGCGTTTTGGATTTTCGCGCGCTTTGCTCGTATAAAGGTTTTGCATTTTGCCCCCATCAAATTTGCATCAGCTGCTGCGCCGCTATCTGTCATTTCGGTACTTTAATCACAGTGCAATTCTGTTTGTGGTATGCTTTTGGTGTTTTTAATTCTTTATTTTTTCTACTTCAATTCATGATAAATCCTGATAAACTCTTCGCCGTTTTAATAGCGATGCAGCCATAATACACGCAATAATGATTGCAAATATCTGCAAAAACGTTTAAAATTATATGTAAAAAATTTTAATGGTCGAAAAAGTTGAATTTAAAAGTGGTTTTTAGGAAATTTACCACACAGTTGTATCTCGGCCAATGTTACGCTTATGGCCCTCCCATTGTTACGGTAAAGAAATGTTCTACGCAGGGGCACAGACAGGCGATCGCTAGTGATGTATTGGTTTCAGGACCCGCGGCTGCAAAAGGTTTGTAACGAATTACCGAAACACCCATACAGAATCTTGACACCTGTGGTATCTGATACCTAAAAATTTGTCTACAGCGCTATTTCATATTAAACCTACACGAGTTTCGAAGATTACACATAGATCCATCTAAAATTTATGAATTCAAACTATTTTAGTTTGCGTTTGTTAGTATAAATGTCATGTGCTCAAGTTACTGCTTAGCAAACATAGAAATTCGTCATTGATCTGATGTTGTGTTCAGGGTCATTAAAGCGGTATCTTCATCAAAATTAGCTTTAATGATTTGATTCGGTGGACACAGATATTTCGGTTTGATTCGAATTTTAAAAGTTTCACATGCATTTTAAACTTCGCAGTACCTGACAGCAAGCAAGATATATAGATATATATCGTATTTGGCTGGAATTTGGTAATTTCTGTGAGCATAATTTTCGAAAACGTTCAAATAACACATGGTGCTTCGTCACAGGAGTTCTTACTTGTATAATGGCAACAATAATTCCATATATAGACAGCATGCGTACTTCAGCGCCCGCCCAACTATGAAACTTTTTCACACACCCCTAAAACCATGAACTATAGTCCGTTAATAACTGCACCAAACAGATTTGAACAATGATCATTAAACTACCTACCCGTTAGCTTTCCTCCGGCACCATATCCAGCTCCTACAAAATTTGTTGACTTGTGGATACGGGTATTTTGCCTTCAATTGCGTCCTTATTTTAACCGTTTCCCGCATAGAGAACACTATGAGCAACTAATTGTAAACTGAACGTGCCATCATTGCGCAATGCACAATGTTTGCAATTATTTTATACGTAAATGCACCATACACAATCTCAACATATGTGTGAGAGCTCATCGGACTGGAGCGTTAAGCGATTTTTAGTCGAGTAGACACCTCCAGCGGTTAAAGATTAGTGAGTTGAACCACACTTGAAGTTTAAGATGTGAGATGAATTGAAAAATGTTTATCTTGGAAAGATTTAAATATTTTTAACAAATATCGATATAGAAAATTGAGGCTACCGCTAGTACTGTAGTGACCCGAATAAGAGGGGTACTGATATTTATTGGGCCTCTCCAGAGGGTGTAAGTACCCACTGTTATTCGGTTAGGGACCATTACTGATTTTTAATACACGCTCCGCCACCCGTCGTTATTGATATATCCGGTACTGCAATTATCCGTTGAATTAAACGTTTATTTGTCTTGTATCAAAAGTTTGAGCGAGAGTGCAAGGTTATACTTAGAAATGTACTTTCAAAACTGAAGTATGCTTTAAAGTTTCGAACTCAACTTATTTGGGCCTGGAGTAATGAACAATTGGCTTTTATGGACTCTAATTAGGGTTTAGGGACTCTACAGGCTTACAGACCCTTATTAGGGATACGGAATCCTATTTATTGGGACTGAAAATGGGGACCCCTCTTATTACCCTTTCATATTCGGGTCACTACAGTAGCAGTGCACTTACAGAAGTGTAAATGACTGTATCAACAGCATCAATATCCTGAAAAAAACCGCGGGTATAAGGGTGTGATTGTGTTGTTTTTAATGTGTTTCATGGTTTATATAATCGGGATGCATCTGCTTTTTTCTCTTAAATTTCAGAAAGTCGTGTAATGAAACCGCGCCACACAAACAGCAAATATGGTTTCTTAATCCTGGCATGGGTAGTCGAGGCATATATACTCAACTGCTCAACTTATCTCGCTGGATTTAATTTGAACTCTTTCGCCAGTGAGCTTACACTAAAGAAAATGGTGGTTCCAATTGACTGTCTCTGAAATAGGCTTTTCGGTACTACACAAATTGAGTCAAAATTCGACTCCACCAGAGTAACATTCTACTCACTGAGTCGCACGTTTGACTCTGGCGGAGTCGAATTTGACTCAGTTTGTGTAGTTCCGTAAAGCCTATTTCGGAGAGATTCAATTTGACTCACCATTTTTTATAGTGCAGTGAGCGAGAAAATTTTTGACCTTTGCAAGTTGTAAAGCCTATAAGGCTGTAAAAGTGCTCTTTTAGTCTTTATAGATCATTCGGGGATATTCTCCGCACACTCCTTGTGTATTGCTCTGCTCGATACCAATTTATAAAATGGTACAATCGTTTTATATCCTGTCACACAGAATTTAGACAAAAAAATTGGTCAAAACATTATATTTTTTACCTCGTTCAAACAATTTTCACCGCAACGATGGTTAGTCACGTTCCGACAACATGACCACGGCACCATATTGTTACGTTTTAAATACTTATTCATTTTCCATATCCTATAGTCGTCGACCGCATCCAAACCGCAACATTTGAACTTGAAAAGACAAAAACCAAACGGTTTATTTAATTCAAAGTTGTTCGTTTCAGTACTTTTGATCAGCGTCGCCGGGAGCGATTTATGATTGGGAGAAACAAATGCAAGGAAAGGCGTAGCTATACCGAACATAAAGATAAACGCATGAATAGCCGTAGTTGGAGTTTTGCCAGTTGGGGGAGTGTGGGATCTATCACTGTCCACACTCCGCGATTCCCCCGGGTTCAACCCGCCCTACTAGTGGCAGATCCAGAAATTTCCAATGGGGGTGTGGAAATATATGTGAAAAACCACTCGCGAGCGAAGCGAGAGGAATGCCAAATGCAGTTTTCGAAGCGCCAATGTAAAGGGATCTAGGCATTTTTCCTACAAAATAGTCTGATGGGTGCGCGCAACTATACAGTGAAAGAAACCTATGGTGTGTCAGAAGTACAAGGTAACTTTCGTGGCACAGTAAAAATTTAAAGAAAGCCGCCTTGAGGTTTTACCGTTTTATCATGAAACATTTTCTGACGGGGGCGCGCTTATCCCTGGATATGTCCTACTCTAAAAATTACCCTTGGTTTGAAATTATATATACTTATAAAAACTGGTAAATAACACGGAATTTGCGCAACGTTTAAACTCTGTAATAGCAAATTTATACCGAAAACCTGCAAATATGGCGGAAAATTAAAAAATTCTGCTATTTTTTATTTTGAAGGTTGTCTAAAAAAGTCCCCTTCGCTGAGGTTTACTCTAACGGTACCTCCGCGAACCTCCTCCACTTTAGACTGGGCTCACGATATCTCAGTCTAGCAACGGAGTGGTGGGCTCAGAGTAGTGGCATGGGTACCACAGTTTAGCACCCAGCAGGTCCGGCAAACAAGCCAATGACGGTTCAACTATTCCAACTATCCATAGAAAACGGACCAGCGAACAGAAATTAAATCTCAGCGGCGCTGAAGGTGCTGTAAACTTGTTTAAACTCTTTTAAAATGATATTCACATGAATTAGAAATCTTGTTTCAAACATGATATGAGGAAGACAACAGTAACGAGCTAAGCTTCACAAGTTTATATTCATACTTTAAAGACTGTAGTGGGAAATTAAAAATTTCAACACACGGAAGGAAAAATTTTGCCTCCGGTCTCTGAATGTATTTATTGGTCGTTGCCCTGAAACTTAGAACCTTTGAGTATGAACAAACATGTAATAAAATGCACACGGAAATGTATGGGTTCCGCGCGAACGACGAAAATATTCCAACACATTTTTACAAATTTATAGTAAAAAATACAAGTATTGACAGAAGGTTGAAAAATATTTTTAGCAGCTCCGAAAATATTGGAGGACTGTGCCCACTTTATTTTAGTTTTAGGGGCAGGCAAGTTCCCACTCTGCGCTCCCGTTTTCGGGGCCTGTGCTATTTATTCTGCTACAATAGATTTTTATGAAGTCAAATCTAATCAAACCAGTTCACCAATTTTTTGTTATTTTGCGCTCTCAGCACAGTCAACAAAAATAGTAGGATGTATGCATGACACTCAATTTCTGACCACTTACCTCGTTTTGAACTTTATCCCAAACTTTTGTCACGGCTTTGCCTTTTTTGCTTGATGCGTCATAAAATGGTATAATTTTTTCAGCGTTATCTCGAATAGTCCGTTCAATCTTAAAAGTTTGAGAAAAAACAAGAGACTAAAATTCAAAATAACGCATGGACTTAAAAATTCAAGTGCAATGAAATGTTTTTAATTGCATAATTTATTGGGTGTCTGATTTGCAAGCTACACTCGGCGCGGGTCGGTTAAAAAATCACTACTCATATCCCACGCTGACACTCTTGCGTAAAAGTGTGCTGTGTTGAGCATCTGAAAGTCATAAGAAATGTGTGTTCACTGAAGTCGGTTTGACACGAAGAAAATAATGATTTATGGAATGAAGAATATCTGCAAGCGCAATTTGTTATACTGCAAACCACAACTTCTTTAAAAATAATTTTTTAACTTTGTTGACTTGTGAGGTGTTAGAGCAAGAAATTAAGCTTTTATGCCATGGAGAGGTTTTAAATAAAACGTGCAATTTTCGACAGGTAGTAGCAGATAATAAACGTATTGCATACGTCTAGCCTTTTCCCGCTAAACAATTTCAAAGTTTTTTCATGTTTTTGATAAGACGATAAAATGTCTTACAGTTGGGAAACGTTGCAGGAAGAAATATTTCACTCGGAAAGAAATAATGTGCTGTTTGTGAAGAGCGCTATGTATTAAAATTGGTTTAAAATACCAAAAACGGGAACGAAACCGGATAGTTAAAAATAACTATACAGTGCATACGGTCATTTTTTAACATTTCTAATTAAAGTTTGCGGCTTTTTATCCATTCGACTTTTCAACAACAAAAATTATTGTCACCGAAAATAACAAAATATTCGGTAAAAAATACAGCATTTATTAACACCGGAACGGAATAGTGAAAATTATCGAATTTTTCACACGAGACCAAAATTACAGTTGCATACAGATATGCAGACTGGGCAAACTCCGGTACGGGTAAAAATATGGCAAGGGAACATATGGCACTCTTAAAGAAGGATATATAGGTATGGTGGAAGAAAACATAAAATTTCAGGGCCACCGGCAAATGGTACGCGAGTTAAACAAATTTTGTGGTGAAACGTGCTAGATATAAATAGAGACAGTAGGATCACTTCAAAATTGACACAATTTCATTACGTCGGTGAGCATTTCTTGTATGAGAGCCAATGATCCCCATATGTGGACTAGATTCAAATTATATTGTATTAAACATGAATAAATTGTAAGCAGTAACTGTGTTATACTGATGCGATATATATAGGTTAAAATTGAGCCATTTGAGCCACAACAGTTTTTATATTTTCTACTGTACCAGATGTATGTACACATCCCATCCAATATTCTGGCTGCGTCCCGAGTACGACAATGGACTTACATGCTTTCTGTATCGGTATGCCACGATGCCTGTTGACAGTGCAGCGAGAAAAATGATGAACAATAAGATGGAAAACTAAAACTAAAATATCGTACACAACTTTCCAATACAATACTCCTCCGATATCCTTGGCAGAGTCACGCAAAACTTAAGAATTTCGGTTATTTTGCATAACCGGTTCCCATAGCCAAAAATCCTCCCGAATCCGATAATTCCTATCCTACAAATTCAAATTTTCGTATTACTCATAAAAACACTTGAAAACAAAACAACACGTATATAAAACCAACGTTTTCTCTCATATGACATTCCCGCGGATAAAGCCAAACACACTATAAAATTATATTTATTAGCTAGCTATCGGCAATTTTACGGTTATTTCCCAAAATTTCGTATAGGTTTTCATAAGCGCAGAATTCGGAAATTTGGACGAAATATAGCGTTTTCTAACCGTTTCTATCACATTCAGCACTTTTCACAACCTTTTACAAAGTTTTCCACCATATATATCTCAATTAAGCCAAATTCAGATCAAAACAGTTTTCCATAAAATTCACATCTTTTACAACAACCAATCCAGACCTAAAAACATTTATATCCCGTTCAGATTCGTTGAATATGAATAGTTTGCAACTCTTTCTATACATATTGAGCTGCGGAAGCCTCCACAGCTCACCCAGGACCAATCTGTAATGTTTATACTTTTTGAAACTTTAAGCAGATTTTGAATCTGTGCACATACCCACGCAGCAACTCTCCAAAGCACCGATACTTCAAGGGCTGCTCTTTCCAGCTCAGAACCTTCCGAACCAAGGCTGTGTCTGCCGACACCAGCCCGTTCGGGGTCTCTCCGCCAAGATCTTGACCCGAAAATTTCCGTGCAGCCCGAAAGCTCACACATTCACACCAGAAATGTGATCGCAGCTACTATAACCTAACTTCTACTAAGATTCAGAGGCGCTGGGTGCGGTGACATCTGTTCAGCGACGAAAACATTTTTAGTAATGGGTGGGCAACGGGATATATTTGCTGCTACGGTACAACTATGCTTGAGGCATTTTGAAAGCATGTATATGTCACTTGAACAAGGCGGCAATTGTTTCAAAAATATTGAGTGATCTGGAACCGAATAGTGTATAGTACCACATTTATTCAACTGTGATTATACCAAAATAGAGGGTGCCTAAAACCAAAAACTCAAAAATACCGGATTTCACATCGGTGCTGAACAGTGAAAAATACCTGATCTGTTTATAAAACGTAACGTGATTTGAGAAATTCACTCGCGAAATTGCCGAATGCATATTATATTTTTAGGCAGGCAACTATAAAGCATAGGTAAGTAGAACAACATAAATATTTCTAAAATGAAACGAGCGACAAACCAAACGCTTGTCGCAATTCTACGCAGACAGGAGCCAATACAAGCGCTGCTATTTAAAAGATTGCGCAAGCAAATCGAGCGAGAAACCACTTCGCAATCTCCTTAAAGTTGCATTATGAAATTTTCTTTTCTGTTATGATACGCGGCTAAAAGGGAGTTTTCATTGCTCGGGTAACTTCGAGGTATATGAGCACGATTGACAGAAATCCTGTATGAACCCAATCTTAAGTCTGACTGATTCAAAGAAAATTCTGAAATGGAGTCGTCAACTAAATTTTGCGAGCGAAGCGAGCGAGAAGTTATATAGATGTATTTGTGTGGAAAAAAATCAATAAATACTCGCTTGATTTGATAACGTTCTGTTTTCAAAAAGGGGGATTAACATTGTCACGTTGCTTCTATATCACTCACTTAGCACAAATGGACGTCCTATTTAGGAAACATAAAAAACGTATCGGCTGTAGTGTGAAACTAAAGCTGAAAGAAATTTTCGCGAGCGAAGTAAGCGCGGCGCTAGATGTATTAGTTTTGAATAAAATTCTTTAGAGGACACTAGTTTGCTTGTCTTCACTTCTGTTTGCAAAATTGATCCAAAATCGAGATCTAAAAAAGTGGTAAGACACAATGTCATTGTTCCAAAATGTGGGAGGAAAAATGTCTTTTCAGCCCTGGCTCCGCCGGCCTGGGTTCAACAATGAATGTGCTGAAAAATTTTGTGCTTCAATTTTGCCCAGTTTTTCGGCAATTTGAACTGCAAAAATAACAAAAATTGTTGAAACGATTGAGAAATTGTATTTTCATGGACATAAAACCAATCCATAATTTTTCATACAAACGAACAAAAACATCTGCGAATTTACCATTAGGTACACGCAACTGTCGTGTTTGATATCAGCTACAGATAGAGTATTCAATTTGACACTGTGAACCTTTAGTTTAAAAGCTTACAAGATCAATGTTTAACTCTGTCTAGATGCTAATAAAAAACGCAGCTCTGAATGTTTGACCAAAACAATGAAAAGGTGCATTTATAACCTAAATTTCCTAACAAAGGAGACGAACTTTTTTTGTTGACTTTTGCAATGTTTACTAAAGTTAATACTTTTGGTGCGTTAGCGCTGTCAAAACTCATCGCTAACAACCGAAAACTGAGACGCACATCTAAAGTCTTAGAGCAGTATGTATTATTTTAAAATGTAGTTATTACGTTCTTACCGCAGCCAAAATTTTTGGATTTTCACTAAGCACACCGTGACAACCAATCAATAAAACGAAAACCATTAACACTCCGCCAGTAACAAGCAATGCTGGTGCCGATTTGATATCAGATCCGGTAAATTCTATATACTCTTTAAATTTCGTCAGCGCTAGCGATCCTGCGGTTACCATAATTAGTGAACATACCTACAACAAACAGTTGAACAATAAACAGTTGAACATACCTACAACAAACAGTGGAACAATAAACAGTTGAACATACCTACAACAAACAGTTGTAGATTGTTTATGTTTTTTATAAACCAATAATAAGGATCAGTACAAATTTCAAAATAATTAAACATTCTCAACGATGACCTGTCTCAAAATTAAAGGTTCCAGCTGTGATAAGCCTGTTTTAACCAAGAATGTATAATCATACAGTGTGACACTTCACAACACTTTTGAGTTTAAAGCGCGAAACATCACGCGGTCCGATATTCATTGTACCCCCACTGTGATGGAGAGGGAGAGGAAAATATATATACTTTAATTAAAATTAATGGATAATATGGCTTCAGTGCGTAAATAGCTCGTATTCAGCATGTTTGTTTGTATTACGTTGAGGATAGCAAACAAACACCCCCCACTAATCGAGGAAAGGGTTCCCCGCCGCGTATGGAAACCGCGCAATACTTTGTGCTTATGACCTGAGCGGCGAAGCGTGACACTAATTTTATACACTTTTGCTCTTACCAATAGCGTGAAAATAATGACGATTAAAGAATATCGTAAATAATCGTTAATTCTCATTCCAAATTTTCCCGTATAAAAAACAACAGGAAACAATAAAATTGGCGAAACTTAAAATATGGCAAAGTCTGTGAGTTAAGCTGGAAGATAGAAACGAATTATAAGATTCAATTTTCATGATTTTAACGGCCCTTAAGGGGTGTCCAAGTTTCTGATGGGTCTATAAAAGAGAAGGGTTAGATTCTAGATTACATTTTTTTGCTTAGGCTTAAGCTTAGCCATAGGAATACATTTTTGCAACGCTTAGGCTTAAGCTTAGGCTTAGGAATACGCTTAATCTACTGTTACGCACCTAAAAGTAACATTGGCCGTTTTAACGATAATGTCTATATTATTCATTATATATATACTCGCTCAGTTGTTAAAGATAGGTAACTGAACTATAGACTTTTGGTCGAGGCATATTCAAGTGTTTATTATATATGGTTGAATCAATAGCAGATCCTCGATTTCTTGGAAGTGAGGATTCCCCTGATGACACCCATCCAAAAAGACAATTTTCGCGGCAGTTGTAAACTATTGTACCGAAACAGTGAAACCGACCTAAAATTTTAGTATTTTGATATGGCCCTCCACAACCGTGTCTAGGAGGGTTGCCCGGATCCATTCCAAAAACTGTTTGTGGTTCGTTTTGTACTATATAGCGCAATATGTTGACCGAGTCTATGTATGTGTTACATGGTCATTACTGAAACAATTCGCAAGCCAAGCCAACGATTTGCCAAACTCATGTGTTTCTATTGAAACTCGTTAAAATCGTTTAATTTGGACCTAGTGAAGTTTTGCACACGGCACTCCCAGCCTCCCATACAATATGTTTTCCGCGTTAGAAAAATGAAAGCCCCGCTTGTAAGTTATATATGAGAATCACTGCATAAACTCACCGAATTAAAAACGGTTGCCCTTATTATGCTGGCTTGGCTACGAACATATGTTCTAGAAAATTAAATTTTAGGTTCTACCCATGAAATGACGATGTCTCATTTCGCAGGTCGTGTTTCTTTTCTATTAAAATCTCCTCTAGTAGGTACAGTCAAATTGTTTCTAAGCCCAAGCCTTGATAGCATTTTGCTAAGAAAAGATGCTATTTTGTTAGAGGTATTTTCGATGTTCTTCGTTTCAAACCTGGGAATCTAAAGCTTCCGCATAACTTTTAGTTGCCAAATTCTATATATTATATTATTTAATAATGATATAGTTTCTAGCAACAGCTTTGTACAAAAAGAATTCGTTAATTGGTTAGTTTTCTTAATGCAAACGATTTATTTAGACTTAAATCAAATCCAATACCATTCATCAGATAATTATACCCCAAAACCAAATATTTTACACGACGACAGTATATTCTACAAGGTTTGCAAAAACAATTTTAGTGCCAAGCGTTCACTATTTTATAATACTTTAAAAAATTTCCGTTTGAAGACAAAATTTTAATCTTAAATAAAAATAAAAACTACGTCAAAAAACAAAAACTGTATAACATGTTTTATAATGATAAAAACTTTAGAAAAAGTTGTTTCAAATTAAGTCGCTATATATTTTATTGTTACGTTGCAATACAGCCTGATAGCTTTTGATGTCTACTGTATAGGTGTACCACCGGGGCAGCAGAATTGTGATTCTTACGGAATTATAAAAGCTGACTGAAATCTGTAGAAACTGGTTCAAATACAGCTTTCGAAAATATCAAAATTTTCTTAAATTTGACAGAAGTCAATATTAGCGTCATCAAAGCCCGCTATATACTGCAGTTATCAGAATAAGAGACGAGGGGAGACTAATAATTAATTCGCCTCTCAAGATGATACCCTACAATCTGTATATACTTTTCAATCCAGCTACACTTTGGACCACACACCGGTAACTTTTGTACCTCCAACTTTATTCATTTATTACTTTTGGAATATACTTTTTTGACTTGAGAGTGCTTCCACGACTATACTAGGTTACATTACACTTTGAGTTATAAGTCAACTTCAGCAGTGTACTCAGTAAGATTCAGGAAACGTTTACGCGATCTAATTTTAGGGTAACAGACGTTTAACGAATTAGTAATTTTGGACCCTATCCATTATACAGAAAATTGACTCCTATTAATTAAAGGCTTAAAGCAGAAATCTCAGACTCTTATTACCTAAAACCGTCTGTTCGGTTACTTCGCACAGGAATATTTAGAGAACACTACATACTGTTGATTTGCATGCATAGAACATTTAACACAGTGTTGGCTCTAGCGGCCAGTCATATACACATTGTACCTTATGAAAAATTTGATTGATTTTAAAAACGCAAGCTACATGTACTGAACTGTACGTTGTGTTGATACTCGAACAAAGTTCCAATTTCAAAACGCGTTGTTGTAACATTTTAAAACGCCAGCCCCATCTACAAATTGTTGATCCGCCGCTGAATTTAATTATGCCCAAAATTCAAAACAAAATAATGAAACAGCGCAGAACTCCAGTTTATCATGGTTCACATTTCAAATTTTGAGTGTTTAGTTGTTCATCTTGCCAAAGATTAGTGTAACACCAGGGGAACTGGCACCAAAACACAAACAGAAATAGGCGCAGCCTATTAAAATTATGTGTGAAACCGTTTATTAATAGTGGTTTTTAGTGGAAAAAGGACTAGTACTCATTAAGTTTCAATCAATACTTCGAAAAAATCGGTAAAATATGAACAGAATACAGCAGGGTGCGACCATAGATAAACAACCGAAGATTGTGGTCATCAAATTTTGCTGTAAGTAAAGGAAATTGTATAGTTGAAATGATGTTGAATTTTCTATTATCAATATATACCTACGTATTTTGTGTAAAGTATAGCAGTAATTAGATTTTACAGTTGTTTGAATAATCGTGGTGAGCAATTAAAACCTATGAATATGAATGACACTGAAGTTTACAAGCCAACACACTGACCGACAATATTAAAACTTCATCATCAAACTAACTAATACTTATGGCAAATTGTCGGAACTGGAGCGCATGCTACAACCAGAGGTCTGCCTCCGGCTCCGGCAGAAAATGGACCTCTAGCCATATAAGAGTCCATAAGCGGATAGAGTCCCTAAACCCTAATTAGAGTCCATAAATGTTAATTATCCCTAATTGTAGCTATATGAAACGACGCCAGCACCAAATGTTGAGTTCGAAACTTTAAAGAAGTATACTTAGGTTTTGAAAGTACATTCTTAAAAGTATAACGTTGCATTATCGCTCAAGCTTTTGATGCAAGGCAAAAAACGTTTCATTCAACGGATAGTTGCAATACCGGATATATCAGTAAAACGAAGGTTGGCGGAGGACGTATTGAAAATAAATAACAGTCCGTAACCGAATAACAGTGGGTACCCTCCGGAGAGGCCAAACAAATATCAGCCCGCCCATCTTATTCGGGTCAATACACTGCAAAAAATGGTTAGTGAAATGAACTCTCTCCGAAATAAGCGTTTCCGGACTACACAAACTGAGTCAAATTTGACTCCGTCAGAGTCAAATGCGACTCACCGAGCGAGTCAATTTAACTCACCATTTTTTGCAGTGTATATACAGTATACGTTTTAAATTGCCCACTTTTCCCGTTTTCTAAACAAAACACCAACCCGGGATAAAGCGTTCAAATTTTTCACTTTTCCCGTTTTCCAAATAAATTTACACTACAGATTTTTCCTACCGAACCATGCAGTTACAATCCGGGCTTATAAATATTCCACTTTTCCAGTTTTCCCAGCCAAACTTATGCTTGTGATTTTTCTTACCAAACCAGCAGAGTTCCTAACCGCTATAGACGAGTGACTGCGCTGCTTTCCTTGCCATAAGTTTTGCACCTTAGAAAACCCTGTGCTATACATGGGCCTAAACAAAGCAATGCTGGTATGTTGCCCAAAACACGTGTGGCACATTCCAGCTTCAAGTATATATAGAAACGGTTGATGACTTCTCGGGCAACTAATTGCCCTAAAGCCATTTTTGTTGCTTCATTTATTAAGTCCTAGTTTTACTCATGATGTTTTTTACTGATGAATCCCGTTTTTGCCGCTTTTGTTTCATGCAACATTTCCAGCTGTGTTCTATCGCGAACAGGTTTTGAAAACAACGTCTGATGAAATCCAAAACAATGAAACTACAAATCTTGTTCGCAGGCGTTTTGCTGAACTCAAACCCACCAGTTTGTGGTCAACTTGCTGGCAGGTACCACTTTTAGACATCTGAAATCGTTTTCATTGTGAACTGTGGCGCCCTTTTGCTAGGCGCTCCTGCGTGGGTTCGGATTGCGACTGATAATTATTTCTGACTGAATTTCAGTAACGACATTTGTTTAGCTGCCTGTTTTCAGCATTGTAATTTGCATATGCAAATACTTCATGCTTGAGCCAACCCTCGGAATTACGACTAGAGAGGCTGGAAAAGGACGACACAGGATTTCTAGATCTTGGTTAAACTTTTGGTGTTTTCTATTTAATAAAGCCAGTTATTCAGTTTTCATAAGGTTTTCCCTTATTGGTGACCCCGACAAGCGTTATCACAACCAGATTCTGCGAGCAATGATGGGTCGAGCAAACAGAACCCGACCGCCCTGTTTCCTAGCCACAATTCGTTCGTGTGTGTTCGGGTTGGCGATGGTGGTATGGTGGACCGACATGGCAGCCGTTCAATCATTTCCTCGTGCCGCGTCGGCATATTTGGCATTTCTCGCTAGCGAGTCGACCGTACGTTACAATGCAACGAGTGGTGTCATGCGACGAGTGACGATACTGCCGCGTTATCCGACAATCGGTTGGCGAGTTGGGGCGACCCTTCGAGACAAATTCGAGTGGCGACTACGGTTGTCGGTCAAAGGCAACGATGAACTACAATGGTCCGATGAACATCGAAGCTCGTTCGAAAAACTTAAAACTTGTGTGGCGAACGCAGTATCACTAGCCTTTCCTCGAAACAATGCTGAGCTTTCCCTAACTACAGACGCCTCGTCGCTGGCCGCTGGAGCCGTTCTCCAACAGCGGGTTGACAAGGTTACGGAGCCACTTGCTTTCTTCTCTCGAAAGTTTTCCAGCAACGAGCGGAAAAAATCAGCTTTCGATAGAGAGCTCTTAGCTATCTATCTGGCTCTCCGAAATTTCTCGTGGCTGTTGGGGCATCAGTTTGCAATCTACACCGATCACAAACCGCTGATCAATGCTTTCAACATGAAGAACCCTACGCCACAACAGAGCCGTTGGCTCTCCTTCATCAGTGAATTCGATGCGAAGATCCACCACATCGCTGGTTCCCACAACGTTGTTGCCGATACCTTGTCACGTGGCGACAACGTTGAAAACAGTGGTTCCACTACAGCTACCTTGAATTACATGGAAGAAGCATGTTTTGATGCAGGACACTTGCGCACAGCAGCTATTGTTTCATTGCCGTCAATGGAATTGATGGCTAAAGAACAAGATGCTGATCAACAGTTACAGTCGTTTTTTGCCAAAACAACACTGCAGTTGACTGACCGCGTCTTGTCGGGCTTTAACGTGAAATGTGACGATAGAACACGCCCGTTCGTTCCACAGACGTTACGTCAACAAGTTTTTGATGAAGCTCATAACCTCAGCCACTCGGGTTATAAAGCAACACTGTCCAATATAAGCAAGCATTTCGTTTGGCCTCAAATGCGACGCGACGTTCGCAGCATGTGTCGGAACTGCAGGAAATGTCAACAATCAAAGATTGGACGACATACAATTACGCCAACAGACACCATTCCCACTGTGTCGCGCTTCCATACGATACATCTTGACATCGTTGGGCCATTACCTTCATGCAACGGCTTCTGCTATTTAGTCACAATTGTCGATCGATTCACGAGGTGGAGTGAGGCTATTCCAGTGAAGGATATGACCGCAACTACAGTGTCAAACGCTCTCATTGAAGGTTGGATTAGCCGTTTCGGTGTCCCGACAGTCATCGTTACTGACCGGGGCGTTCAATTTGAGTCAACGCTTTGGAGCGAACTGATGAAACTGTTGGGGATCGAGCGACGCAGAACCACATCCTATCATCCTGCGTGTAATGGCTTAGTTGAACGTTTCCACAGGACCCTCAAGGCAAGTTTGCGTTCACGATGCAACAACAATAACTGGGTCCAGCATTTACCTTTTGCGATGCTAGGAATACGTAACGCCGTGAATGATTCGGGATTTTCCCCATCGTTTCTCACATTCGGGTCGAATGTGGCGCTTCCGTCATCTTTCTTCAATGACACTTCGACGAACGAGCGGTCCTTTTCGGATTCCGCTGTCAAGTGGCATCATGCACTAAAAGAAGCGGCACCAGTCTATCGTCATCACGACACTGCCAAACGCACCTATTTTCCAAAGGATTTGGCCTCCTGTGACTATGTGTGGATTCGGCGCGATACAATCAAACATTCACTGGAGCCTCGTTATGATGGACCGTACAAAGTCATTTCACGCAACGATAAAACAATCAAGGTAAATAAATCTAAGTCACATGAGTTAATCAGCTTAGATCGTTGCAAGCCCGCGTTTCTTTTAGCTGACTACGCTACAATGGCTTCACCGTCATCGAAAACTTCGACTGAGAAACCGGTGAATACAGGAACGGAATTGGTATTTGCGAAATCACGAGGATATCCTTACTGGCCTGCAATGGTTGTTGAGCCCAACGGTACTCCATTGGAAAGACGCAAATGTCCATTGAATCACACCCCAATACGGTTCTTCAAGACGAATCGTTACGCGTATATACCTAAGAAAAACATCATACTCTTCAACGATTTCCTCAACGACAATACTATCCGGGATGCAAGAGTGCTCGATGCATTGGCCTTGGCGAAACAACACCGCGACGGAACCACAACTACCAGATTGACAGCTCCAGTGACGACAACGCGGTATTCTCAACGCTCTCGTAAATATGTTCGCTTCCGCGACTCACCGTCGATGTGTCGATACGACTCTGCGAAAGCTCCGCTCTTCCGGATGGGGGCTTATGTGGCGCCCTTTTGCTAGGCGCTCCTGCGTGGGTTCGGATTGCGACTGATAATTATTTCTGACTGAATTTCAGTAACGACATTTGTTTAGCTGCCTGTTTTCAGCATTGTAATTTGCATATGCAAATACTTCATGCTTGAGCCAACCCTCGGAATTACGACTAGAGAGGCTGGAAAAGGACGACACAGGATTTCTAGATCTTGGTTAAACTTTTGGTGTTTTCTATTTAATAAAGCCAGTTATTCAGTTTTCATAAGGTTTTCCCTTAGAACCATGCTACCTAGAAGAAGAATAAGAAAAATTTTCAGATATCAAATCCATCTCCACCGCTTATATGCAGATTATTCAAAAGATATTCATTGTTTTAAATACTTGCTAATTTTAAAATCCAGATATTTGTATATATCCGTCGATTTACTTTTATTTAACTTGTGTACGCAGTGTGAAGAAATGCACCAACGATGATCTTTGCTATCTGAAACACAGCGAGTAGTGCTGGTTTATTACATTTTTGTTTAATATCGATAGTTTAGAATTCAAACGACAACTGCTAAGAAATCTAGAATTGGAAGTTGTAAAAATGGCGTTTTCCATAAAATTTTAACTGCTGTTCTTGCGATTCGAAATTTTACACTGACCGTGTGATCACCCTTCCTGCTGAAAAACAGCAGTTGATGTTTAGTGTACAAAATTTCGTTCAGCAACCGTGTACATTACCACCTAAGTGTTTCACCGACATTCCACTAGTTCCTGGTTGCGCATTTTGTTCCTTTTTTCGGCATAAAACCAACCCTGTTTAGAGCAGGGGGTTAAGATTTTATAACAGACCCGCGATTTATTCATAAAAAACTTTGTTTTCTACTCATTAGTTATTAAGTGACCCAAATAGGGGGTAAGATGACGGTTTCATTTTGAGTCCCAATAAATACGAGTCTCTATCCCTAATAAGAGTCTGTAAGCGGATAAAGTCCCTAAACCCTAATTGGAGTCAATAAATGTCTATTATCCCTTATTGTACTGCATATATAACTCAAGCACCGTATTAAGTTCAGTTCGAAACTTTAAAGCATACTTAAGTTTGGAAAGTATTCCGAAGTATAACTTTGCATTATCTCTCCAGCTTTTGATACAATAAAAGTTTTATTCAACGAATAGTTGCAATACCAAATATCAGTAACGAAGAGCGGCGGAGGGCGGCTAAAAATAAATCTCTCCGTAACCGAATAACAAGGGGTGCCCTCTGTGAGGCCAAATAAATATCAGTCTCCCCTTTTATTCGGGTCACTACAATACCACCCGGGCAACATATAAAGTTAACTCGCGATCCACCTTTATCCAGTCTCTCATATTTCCTGAAGTCTGCTGCCAGCTCCGGCAGAAAATCAACCTCAAAAGCATTATTGATTCAGTTTTTTCCATAACTTAACTATTAACACAATCAAAATCAGCTTGTGAAAGGTTCTGCAGGTATATATTGTTAATATCAATCATTGACCGGATATCCGGTTCCGGTCTAATAACCGGCAAATACCGACATCTATTCAGTTACTGTATAAACCTTCCGAAACGGCATATTAGCGGATGTAGTGCCAAATATAATAAAACTGCTGGTGCGGAAATCATTATCCGGCCCCGGTTCCGGTAGAATTAATATTCGGTCGATCTCTGATTGTTACGAAATTATAATTTAATTCATTAAGCGGACTTTAAAGGTAAATTTGAAATGGTAACAATTTTGTCGGAGGAAAATTAAAGAAGGAAGATTTTACACCGAAAGTTGCGTCGTGGCTGGTGTGAACCGTCGGGGTAAGCGAAAATTTATAACGGTGCCATTTTTTCGTTAGGAGGGAAATCTAGACCGTTGAAATTTTTCTGGGGGAAAATTACGCTGTGACACAGTCAATTTCGGTACTAAAATGGTTCATAATTTTAAGATGATATCGATCGGTGTTCGGCTTTTAATTTGCTGTAATTTGAAGTTAGTTTTCGGGATTCTTAAAAAATAAGCCTTTAAAACCGCAGTTTACTGGCTTACCATCTGGGTGCAACCAGAATTCCGGTAAAAATCCGGTATTTTTCACTATCCGGTTCCGGTAATAAATCCGGTATTTTTCACCGGAATTTTCCGGTATTGAAAATTTTTTCTCATTTGAAAATTGAAGAAAAATTGAAATATTATTTTAACATTTCTCTAAAATTGTCCGCGCGTCTATTGTCGGAATTTTCAATTTGTGCCATACTAAAATATTTATCATGTTTCTACCTACTGTATTTGTTTCAGGATTTCGGCATTCTAAATGGTGTGTTTACGGCATAAAAGTGATAAAATAGCGTTAAAAATAAATTTTTCGGTAATAGGTATTTTTTATTTTCCGGTTCCGGTATTTTTTAATAATTTTGGTGTTTTATAATTCCGGTCGCACCCTGATTACCATCTTTTCGATATAAACGTACAATCGTGGTCCTCAATCTTTAAAAACTTATTAAAACGGTCCAGTCTTTTTCCCACACTTTGTAAAACCAGTTAAGAATGCTTGCGAAACTTTGAATATTGGTGCTTCTTTCGATCTCAACTAGTCTTCACAGCCAAATTTGAAATTTTTGTAAGAACTCAATTTGATGAGGTCCTAAAAGCTTTCCACTAGAAACCCCAAAAATTATAAAACAGTTTACAAATTAGCATTCGACACAGCTTGTAATGCTGTATAAACGATGTTTAAGGCATAATACGACCGTTAATATAATCGGGTAGCTGAAAAATATATGCTAAATTTTTAAATCGTCCCCGTTTGAGTTTAAACGACATTTGCTTTGAAAAATTTCAAAAAGAACCAAACCACCAAAATTTTTCGAGCGACTGCAAATGCGTTCACCTTGTCAACTAGTATTTTGTACCGACGCGTCGAAGGCGCAACCATACAAAGCTGGGCTCAGCAAACAGAGGTATGTATAGTCTTAATTGACTAGCAATTTTGATATAACAGTACAGTTTACTATATCGAAAATAACGCACTATAGTTACCAAACAGTGCTTTGAAAAGATGTTACAGATACACGCATGCTCCCCCACGTCAACAATATCACTTGTACCATAAATAAGCAAACAGAATCAGATTGCTACCAACGCTAAACATAGTGGCCAGCCGCCCCCACACGTTGCTATAAATGACACAAAATTATCTTCCTAAAACATTTTGTCTTATTTTAGCATCTAAATAGAAATTTGGTTAAAAACTTTTTGTTTCAAATATTGAAAACTCGCAAATGTCTGTATTGCCAAAAGACATACATTTCATGCGTGTTGCGTTTTGTATCACCACCATTATCGTAAGTGACAGAGGCATGTACACACCAACCTAGACCAAACAGAAGTTGCAGTAACAACATGACAAAATGCGACGTTTATACAAAACTGTTCGACTTGAACAATAGGATTGCTATAAACTATGTCGTAGTTAATCAAAACGAGAAACGCGATCCACCTATATTGCTGAACTGGTGCTAACACGCAGCTTAATACTTTGCTTCGTCAAATGCTTTGCGTGCTTTTTTAAGCTCTTCATTCATCTGCAATAGTTCTTTTACGCGTATGTATTTTTTGGGATCACGGCGCGTAAGATACCAAATGTCTTCCAATGTTACTCGTCCTGAAAAATAATTCATATAACTGCAACTAAATCCGTAAAATGATTCGCTTGAACTGTAGTTACCTGTAAAACCTAATTTTAACGCAGTTTAAGCTAAATAATAAATGCAACAAAAGCAGCCTAGCAGAAGCACATTTTATATTTTGAAATAAATGAATGGTACCTTTCAAGTAGCAAAATTGACTAACAAAATTAACATAGCGCACTTTTATGTAAGCATTAAAACGAAACAAACGAAAAGCAGCAAATATAAAATTAAATTCTGACAATCACCTGGTTTACCAACATCCATGGCTCGAAAGGTGACATTGCGTATGTATTCAACAGCAATGTCTTGTAGCAGGTCAACCGTTTCTTTGTACGGTACCTTGTTGTCACCGAAACCATATAACATTAACCGTAGTTCCTAAAACAGTGCTTGTTGCTTACATACTCTACAAAACTTACATTAGATAATATATTGCTATCCACAAATAGTCAATGAAATAAAAAGAATTTTAAAAACAAACAAACTTTTGCACTGTTATCCCTCATCTTTGAACTTGCCAGTAAGCAGCGTTAGTTAATGCGCGTACCTTTTGAAAATATTGCTTCCTTTTTTCCGAATCAGCGGAACTAGTATCAGCTTTCTCTGCAGCATATGTACCTAAACAAAAGCATCATAAAAGAAGGCAATTTTCATTTATTTCTTTCGGCAAAACATGCTGTTTTGCTGCAATCACACGGTAGTTAACGTTTACAATATATCATATCATACCCAAACCTTATGCGGAATGTTCACAGACACCAAAAATGCCGCAACCGGAGATTTCAAATGCGTATTTAGATAAAAACTAAACTGACTGACCCTCAGTTAATTCCTAACAGGGAGGTATCCGATCGCACCCTGGATTTAACACAACACGTATAAAATTTTATCTTTTGAAGTACGCAAAAATGCTATTGCTTCGCTAGGTTACAAGGGTGTCAAGAACATACAAACTGCAACTTTTCACAACAAATACTACATAATTGTACCCGATTCCTCTTCCTCATCATCGTGAGGTGCTGGATCCATACCGTCCATTACACATTGGAGAAAACTTCACATTAAAAGTACAACAGGAGCATATACAAAAGTAAATGGCTGAAACGTATTTAAAACAAACATTTCATCGAACGACCTTTATCATTATAAGGCTGCAAATACATTAGGTCAGTTTATTTTGACTTCAGTACACCAGCTTTTTTGCAGACTACAACATCGATCAATTAGGATCCTACGTATACATAGCAACGTAATTCCCTTAATCAATGAAGTAGAATGGTATGGCTTACAAAAATGTTTACAAAATTATTTAAAATGGTAGAAATAACAAAAGGTACAAGCATATAAATCTTTTATAACGGCAGTCAATGCCCAAAATATTCAGTGCTGGTTAGCAATATCATTGCAAACCCTACCAAGGGCGAATGCAAGGGGGATGTTTTGTTCCGAAATCTCAAAATTTCAGAGTCGTTTAGAAACTCATCACAACTAATTTTTTATGTGCTTTGACAAGTTTTAAAATCGAGTGCGGCGTAATAAAAAGTGCCAATTTGGCTATAAAGAGGCTGCCCTCCTTCATCCGTCTGCCGATAGACCCTCTCTATACATGGGCGATTGTGTGTGGGACTTTCGGATGTTTTTATATGCATAAAAATATGGGCCAAAATATGTAGGTACATGTGCCAAAACTTAACATTTTCCACTTGTACATCCCCCGACTAGAAATTTCTAAATCGGACTCTTAACCCTACAGTGCTAGTTTTGTTTTTTCTACCTATGGATTCAACACAACCTAGTTTATACTTCAAAATATTGTAATTTGTAGCTTTTATTTAACCTGTATTAGGCGGAAATAGAAAATTTTTTAGGCAACTTTCGCGCATACTTTGTTTAAATATGGTCTCAGAACAGAAATGCGATTGTTCTGTACATAGAAAATTTGCATGCAGATTGTTGTGTGTTTGCTAACTTTTGGCCTTTGCTCAAATTTGGTTCACTCGTTACATAAATACGCATAGCTAATGGAATACAGCTAGCACTCTCAAATGTTTGTAGCGACTAATACCCGACACCTAAAAGCTTAGAGTTTTCATTTAAAAAGCAAGACCTGGAATCCCAATTGTTCAAAGGCTTGACTTTGGTTGACTCCATTAACTAAGATTGATGGCGTTTTATCAGGAGTAAGTTTGTTACATTATGTGCTGTAATCGCAGCTGCGCAATAAAATTAATACATACGTTACATATTGTGCGATTACTTGAAAATTCAGAGTCTAGACTACGTTGCACTTTCTTTTGATACATAATACAATTAAACGGGCACTTGCATTTTTGGGCTGCAATTTTTTTTGTCAAGCTGTTAGTGTGCAACACCGAACAATGGCGGATGGTGATATTGACATATACGACGATTCTAATTTTGCCAAAGGTGAGCTTTCTATACTGTAGTTTTACGTATGCGGTCGCCCCCTGTTACATACGTACCAGGGTTCTACCGGAATTGTTCCTGCAGTCAAAGATACAGGAATCCAAATTTTTACGGTTTTGTGCCAATATATTCTGAATTATTTAAATATAGAAAACTTTGTCGTTTACAAATTGGCGATTCAAATCTTGGCAAGGTGAGCGTGCATTCTGTGCCGTGCTTTAGGGATACGGTTGTCCCCTGTTTGTACGTACGTAATAGTGTTCTACCGAAATTCCTTGTTCCGGCCGGAGTCCTGCAAAAATTCAATTCTTTCTATTCCTGAACTCACAGATGCAGGAACGACAATTTTTACGGTTTTGTGGCAACTTGTTCAGAATCATTTAAATATTCGAAATTTGTCTTGGAGAAATTATTTCGAAATCAGTGTTTTTCCAATTAGTTCAATTTTTTAATAACATATTCTGATGTGTTTTCGCAAAACTTGATTGTGAAATAGCTGAAAATTTGCTTAAGCCATTTTTTGCAAGTTTTCTAAAAAATTCAACAGTAATTCGGTGAGTTTCTGAGTCGAGTAGTTGAAATGCTGTAATGCTTGGGCGCCGCCATCAGTGTAATCGTTTGGTCGATGACGTTTTGCGTCGCTTCATTGAGCTGCTGTGGCATCCATTCTTCGCGTTTTTGAAAATTACGAATTATTTTATACGTATATCCTTCATATAATATCTCAAAAACAATATTCAAAGTTTGTAATTGTCAACATATTATGTTATGAGGCGGATATTTCTGTTTTTGTTTTTAAGGGGAGAAAAAATGCTACCTTGGAAAACAAAACACACATGGGGAGAAATATTACAGCGAGATTTTTCTTCGCAAAAGTGTTCGTAAATCTCGGGGATACAAAACGGACTGTAACCTCATATTCATTGTAATCCTGCTCCACTTTAGTGCATGTTTGTTTGTTTGTTAGAAATGTCCCGGCACCGGAATTTTACCTAGGACCGGTCCGAGCAAAATACAATTGGTTGATGCTTGGTGGTCGTTTTTTGATTTGGGCTTGTTTTTATTCTAGTGAGCTTAGTCACGAACTCCGCGAAGCGTTGGCGTTTGCAGTTTATGTGCGGGCAGGAAGCAGGGTACAAACAGAGTTGAGATTTCGGCTAAACTTAGATTCACATTTACTTCTGAATCCGATTACAATATTAAAATATTTGTAACACGAGAACTTTTCAATTCCCATTCCAGTATTTATAAACTTCCTGTTGCGATTCCGCTTCCAATATAATCTGTTTAATTTTTGCACTATGTTTACGTATAATTAAGGTAGAGTTCCTCAGATGTCTGTTTTATGTAATGCGCCTTCGAAATAGAACACATTGAATTTGCAACGGCTAACTTTTATATAATGGGAACCTTTTTTCTGCCAGACCGTTGGCATGACGTAGCCAAGGGACACTTCTTGGAATTGGGTGTGGTCCTTGTTTCCATTCTGGTTTTACCTTAAGATTCGGAAGCGTGTCTTTCCGCCATAATATATTATGTGCAGTATTTTTCCCTGAGTTGACTACATAGCCCTACCGGATATTTGCGGTAGTGGTCCCGAATATTACGAAACTATCTCTACATTTGGAAAAACTTGATATTTTTCTACGACTGCATTTCTGGACAAGTTAAGTAATGACGCTGACGAGAATTGAGAAGCTCAGGCCAATAATTAATTTTAGATCAGTAAAAACATGTTTTTGCACGATTCAAATGTTACCGACAATGCAAAAATTTATATCCTGATAAGAATTTAGTCACCGGCTTCAATTCCACCGCTATCCGGCAAAATTAATATCCAGTCAATCCCTGCTGTTGATCTGTATATTGGTCGTCTTTCAATTTGAAGTTATAGGTGACGCATGTACTAACGAGACTATACACGCAAATACAGGAGCGGGAGAAGATTTATACGATGCCGTACTTCAGTCGAGTAAGGAAAAGAAAGACGCAGATATGGTCGACGGCGAAACCACTGTAAAAGATGGTGCTATTATTTCTGTTACAAATAATTCTGGGAATTATAATCAAGTATGTGAAATGAATAAAGCTTTTCAGTTTCGTTCTACCGTGTGTTTTGTTATGTCAGTCGTTGTTATATATCTGTCAAATGAGATTTGCAATTAAGTCAAATTGCTGTTTGATTCATATTTTTATTATCTATATACTGCGCGTAAAGTATGATAAAGATGGAAGATATGTCAAACGTTTGCCTCATAATTGGGCTGGCTTTACCTCAAAACAAGTGTGAACTTGGTACATACTATTCTGTCACTTCTCATTCTGTTCGTTTTAGCCACGCAAAGAAGTGCGTAAATACAGTTGTTACATAGGCAATATGACGTGGTGGACGAACGACCAGGACCTGATTGAGGCACTTGCAAACGCCGGTATTGGCGATGTGGTTGAGGTTAAATTTTTTGAAAATCGTGCTAATGGTCAATCAAAAGGTTTCGCTATGGTCAGCTTTGCTAGTGAACACTCGGTTCGAGCGGCAATGGAAAAGATGCCGTCACGGGAAATACACGGACAGCGTCTTGTTGTTTTGCCGTATTCAAAAAATGCTCTTGATCAGTTTGAAAGCGCAACTGCTAAGAGACCCACCGCTGCTGCGGATCAGCAGGCCACGAATGGTTCTCTGTCTGGGCGTGGAACAGCTGGTGAAAAGATTGCGCAGTCGCAGCATCTTCCCGTTTCACCATTGCCAGGTTTGAAACCGGGCAGTGCTGTAGCTGGCGGTAATATGGTAGCCGGATCAATTCAATCTACTGCAGCGACATCAACTAGTGGACACAAATACTTAGGAGCTGTTCGTTTGGGTGCAGGTGCACCGCCCGGATCTGCTGTGAACGCAGCCACTAGTGGAACTATATCAGGACTAAATGACGCTGGTAGTGCTTTACAACCTCACGTAATAGCTGGTCAAACACAACATGCGATAGTTTCTGTCGCATCACAATCTATATTAACAGTACCGCCACCATTAGCTACGCCAGGCGGAGTCGCAGTAAGCGCGACTAGTAACCAACCACCACCTGGGTTTTCGTTACCACCTGGTGGTGCTCAGCTGCGTGGCCCTCCACCGCCGTTGTCCTCTGCTCCAATGTTTCCACCACCAACTGGAGGCTTGCCGATCACTGGGCAGCCACCTCCTAGTATATCGAACCAACGACCGCCTACAGGTATACCGCCACCGTTTATGCCACCGCCGGGAGCAACTGGGGCTTTGCCTCCGACGAGTGGTCCACCGCCACTTACAATGCGCACGCCAGGGTTGCCTCCGCCACCAGTGAACGCATCGATGCCACCACCGGGATTGCCTCATCCCAGTGGGCCTCCACCGCAAATAGTTTCGTCTCCCCTGCAAATAAGACAACAGGTTCAGTTGCCACCGCCGCTTCCGATCTCGTCCGCAGGCACAGGTCAACATGCTGCAGTTGTAAATTCTGTTATCCCAAGTGTAACCGCCCCACCGCCAACCGCTCCGATCACAGGCCATGTTGTGATGCCAGGAACACCACAGCCACCTCCGAATGTTTCAATTTCGGCGAGCACTCCAAATGTTAGCGGAAATATTTCGACGACTGGTCCACCTCCTGCTTTTCCACCGCTAAGTGTTGCTGCGTCTAACGTGCGTCCGCCTCCTGGTAACATTACAAATAGTTCTGGCGGAATGGTACCACCGCACGCAGTTCTAGCTGGTATGCATGGTAATATGTCAGTTCCTGGTGTAGCGAGTGCAAGTGCTCCAGCAGGTAGCCACGTCGCCACTCCTGCGCCACATATTAACCCAACGTTCTATCAATCACAACAACCGCATAGCTTACCAGGAGCTCAGCATCAAATGAACGGTGGTCCACCTGTTTTGCAGCATGCAAATGCAGGAACCGCTGGGCAAATAGTTTATGTGAGTATAACTGGAGAATTTTATATTCGAACATCGAAACAGATTAGAGTTGAGGAAGAAACCTAATCCCTGTTTTCAGTTTTAAGCACGTGATTTGTGGTGTTAAGTTATAAACAGTTAGAAGGGATATTTGTAATAACGACGTAAAATTTTGAAAATTATAGTAACCTAAAACTTATTGCATGATGTGAACTGGCTCAAACGTGACAACGTGTTTAGCTTTCATTCTCAAGCTACAAAAGTTGTTTATTAGTCTTTATCCGTAGTTGACTGTTTTATCTGCGCCTAAACACGTATGCGTTAATTCTATAGTTAACGCAGCTTTAATTGTATAATTAGAATACTTAGATTGATTTTATCAGCTCTGGTGTGTGTATAACTACGTTGCCATGTAACAAAGTTGGTAATTTAGGCGCAACCACAGCTTCAGCAAGCACCGTTGTCAGAAGCGGAATTTGAAGAAATTATGAATCGTAATAAAACTGTTTCAAGCAGCGCAATTTCACGCGCAGTTTCGGACGCATCTGCTGGAGATTATGCATCTGCAATCGAAACACTGGTTACTGCAGTTAGCCTAATACGGCAGTCAAAGGTGGCACACGAAGATCGCTGCAAGATACTAATCGCATCGTTGCAAGACACGTTGCATGGAATTGAAGTGAGTCTTTGTTATATTCACTTGCCTTCCCGTGTTGCTTTTGGGCCACCCTGTTTCCTGGTGGTTTGTGTGCAAAACAGACGGGTTAGGTTTTTTAAAGTTTTTGTTTAGGTTTAAGCTTAGTTTTTCTCGTTTTTCTATCGCTTAGACTTCTTATACTTAGGGACATAATCTGCAGTTACGGTCCCTAATAGTAACATTGGCCCATATACTGATAAGGGGGTTGCTCTTTTACGACTTCAAAAATCAGATATCGGGAGTGATGAAAGATGGAACAAAATATGTTATGCTTTATTGCCGCTTGAGCTAATATTTTGTGTTTTCATCGTTTATTTTATTCTATTTGTGCGAAACGTTCGTTAAGTACTCTATATAAAAAGTTGGCAATTGCAGAGCCTAACAACCTAATAACACAACATATTGGCTGGGTTTCCAAAACCTTACTTAAGTATCACTTAGTACTTAAGTACGTGTTAAGTAATTACTTAACCGTTTTGTCGTTTTTAAGAGCGTACTTAAGTTAAATAAATACTTAAGCTGTTGATCAAATTTGATATACTACAAATTAACCGCACAGACATACTAACCTTGGTCTAATTGAAAATGTAGACTAATAATGTCTCCTTGATATAAAGCAAAACTATTAGTTCCTTGTCATGACATTGGCTGATATTTGGCGTTTTTTGGTTGTGCTCGAAAATTTAAGTATTTACTTAGGTCGGCGACTTAAGTAATTACTTACGTATAACTTAAGTAAATACTTAAGTACGATTTCAGAAACCCAGCCATTGTAGCAACTAGCACTAAATTAACATGATTAAGCTTAACTTTTTTTAAATATATTCTTTTCGCCGCTAAAGCTATAGGTAGGTGAAATGCTATACATACGGTTGAGAATACGGCTCGAAATTTGTTTCAGACCAAGTCGTATGGTCGCTCTAGCAAAAATATGCGCGACCGCGAAGATCGTTCTCGATCGCCGCGCGCCGAACGAGAATTTCGAGATCATCACCATCATCATCGGCATCGATCTAACGATCGTGATCCACATCGTCATCATCGCGAATCGTCGTCATCGTCGTCACAACATCATTCATCATCGCGTCATCATCGTTCGTCGCATCATAAATCGTCGTCACGAAGTAACGCGGTGATACGCGGCGCCGGTGGCGAACGTGGAATGATGATCATTCGCGGTGGTGATGAACGTGAAATGATGATGACAGCTGCCGTTCGAGATCGCGACACAGGAGCAGTGTCCGCAAGTGGTGGCTCGCATCACCATCATCATTCGTCGACACGAATGAGTCGACGAATGAGTAGCAGTTCACGATCGCCACCAGCGCATCAGTCATCGTCGCTACCTCGGTCACCAAGGTCACCTCCGCCTCGTAGTCAGTCGCCTCCTCCGTCTGCGGTACCGATGATACGAGCTAGCGGTTATGCCGCTGGTGGCGGTGGACGTGGTGGAGTCGGGCCATCTGGAGGACAAATGCCGTCTGACGATTATTCGCCGCCTCCATCCACCTCACAACGCCGCGCGCGGTATTGAAACAATATCGGATGGTTTTGAGTGCTACCGTTTGAGGTTAGTCATTTTTTTATGTTTTTGTGTGTTTTGAAAATCGAAGCGTATTTTGTGCTGTAATTTTTAAATTTTACGGTGGCGAATCCTTAATTAGCCTGCTGCAGTGCTGCAGGTAATATAATTCCCCAACTCCTGTTTTTGGAAAACGTGAACGGTGTTTTCGGTAAAGTTTAAAACAATGACCGATTGCGACACGAGCGTTTGCAGTAAGTACGGGTGTGAATGCAAGGTAGAAACAAAGTTGCTATTTCGGATAAAATTAGATTCACAATTAGTTCTGATTTTGATTAGGAATTTAAAATATTGTAACACGCGAAATTTTCAATTCCCATTGCAATATTTATAATCTCGCTGTACCCATTCCGCTTCCGATACAATCTGGTTCTGTTTTACACACCGTTTAGATCTTTTTCTGGTTTCGTTCATGGTACCGTATGGCCGCAGTCCCGGCACCCTCTGGCCCCGGGGACTCGGTACTGAGGCCGTGGCCCGGCCCCGGAACATCTCATTTAGATACTATTCGATTTCCTTTATTTTATGCTACACTACTCTGGTCGGCATTGACAGCTGATCAAAGCGTATTAAGGTGTTTTAGATTACGTATCCTGCGCAGATGTTATTATACAAAGCAAAAAATAGATAAACCACAATGTGCATACGTATTCGTTCAATATATTATCTATTTCTTGTTTCGGTGTCTGTTGTACTGTGATAAGCAACCTCCTGGAGTGATTGTCTTAAAGTGAAACACATTGTATTTATTTGACCGATGACAAATACTCAAATACAACCTTGCTTTGATAAATATGAGTTTGATTTTACTATTCATGCGTAATATAGATTTAGCATACTTTATTGTACGTTTTTGATACATGTGTATGATTTAGTGTTGAACCGATACTGTAACATGCCGATACTATTGTTATTATTTAATATTGGTCAGATTTCGTAAAATTCGTGCTGCAAAACTTACAAATGTATGTAACAGGGATGTGAGTTTCGGTCTCGGCAAGTCTCGCTAGTTGTCAGGTCTCGGTGGTTTGAAACCGAGATCACAGAGGTCGAGGATTCAGCAAAATGCTGGCAAAGCTGTGAACAGTAGAAGTTAATATTGTTGAAGTAAGGATGTCTTTCATGTTTGTGTAATAATTGCGAGCAGATCTTCTGAAAAATAAAAAACTATGAAAAAACGAAGACATTTAGCACAAAAATAACTGCGGTCACTGACAAAAACAGGTATTTATTTTAATTGTAAGCTTGTGGTTTCTATACGTAGTGTCAGTCCACTCCTGTGCTTATTGCGCTCAATGATAATTTGTCTGAATTTTTTTAAATTTTGTCCAATAAATGGTGCATCATCTATATCGGTGCTTTGAATAATAGCAATTCAAATTAAGATGTGCCGATTAATCAGTATCGGTAATGACCGTGGCATTTTTTGGGGTACGTATGTTCATTGGGCACATTTTGAGGTATGTGCATCGGGCGCATGTTGAGGTATGTGCGTCGGCACTGCATATAAATTGCCGATACTTTGAGACTGTGGTCTCTTGTGTTGTTATTTAAGAAATTGATGGAAATGAACAGTTCTTATGGTATTATAGTCGTTCATGATTGTTGTGGTTTTAGTCTTCGCGTTTATAATTATGTAATATATATAGTGACCATAGCTGTTCATTAAGCTTCTGTATTAAAATCGATATCGGTTCGGCAAATTTTCAAAATAGGAATCGGCATCTACAAAATATTGGTATCGGCGCATCAGTAATTCAATTGACGATACGCATATTTTACCGCTACCGATATATCGGTTCAACACTGGATAATTGTTTTGTTACTATGTTGCACCAACTATCCATCAGAATTCCTGCTTCGGCCGGAATTCCTGCAGAAATTCAATCACTGTTCATGCAGTCAGTGATGTAGGAACCAAAATTTTTACGGTTTTGAGGCAGATTATTCATAACTTTTCATATATTGGAAACTTTGTTTTTGCAAAATTGTTATTTCGAAATGAGTTTGCAATTAGTTCAATTTTTTTAACTGTTAGATAATTAATCTAATGTGTTTTTAGCGCAAAACTTGATGATGAAATAGCTGAAAAATTGTTTAAGCCATTTTGCACCAGTATATATTCTAAAAAGTCCGACAGTAATCCGGTGATGAAAATAAAATTCTTTCAAATTCCTGTTCCTGCGAAAAATTCAATTCCTGTCTCGTGAAAACTTAGTTTCTGTTGGAACCCTGGTTAGCACCAACGTTTGTCTTGATTAATCTCGTTTCGTATAAAACTAACATTTTTGGATGAGTTGCAGCAGTGAATTTTGTTTGTAAAAATATGTTAAATGAAAACGTAAAGCAGTTCCCGTATTTTCAAATTATCAGCAGTCGGTGTTGGTTTTGTAGCTTACGAACTAGCGAAAGTAGGGGTTTAAAATTAGGCACATTTTCGTGTTCGACATGTTTTACTTCGGTGCCAATTTTTACGTCCGCAGTTGCTGGAGTTCGTCAGCTTCCAGCTTGTCAGGCTATGTCTAACGATTTGTGAATATGGGCGAAGAATTTTACTTTTTTATCTGAATTCGGTAGCGTCATGTATTATAGGTATATATTGCATGAGAATATACTTGTTGGAGTACGTTGCAAATAACCTAATATGTGTATTTGTTATTTTAGATTAAAGTTTTTTATTTCCTGACTGACGACAGTTTCATTTCGTCGCACTTGTGCGTGCTGCGATGGTGGCGTATCTGATATGCCCAAATGAATATAGTTTGCGTGATGATGATAGTAAATAATAATAATAATGATCATGAGAATGGTATTGATATTTTAATTCACAATGAAAGTCAAGGACAGAAACAACAGCTCCATAGAAACATTCTAATGACGAGCTTTTGTTCGGTATCTTTTAATATATTAAGTACGTAAACCACGAGTAGTAATTTCTGTCGTTGACTTACAACGCACGTGCAGAGTTTTATATATATCCGGTATTCTAATGCATGCGTATATTTCAAATTTAGTATATAGTGCGTTTTAAAATTTGTAATTGGAATAGCAAAACACGGTGCTCCAGGAAAAGATGCCACAGCATATATGGTTGTGATGTAGCGTTCATCAAAAATCGCTATATTGGCTACCGGATGTCGTTGATTGACTGAATGTTTATAACTGTTTTTAGAATATGAAACGGGCAAGTAATAATTTTGGTTAAGATTTATCGAAAATCCGTAGCCGAAATCAGCTTGGCTATAACGTTTTGTTAATTTGAAATAAGCAAGTTTAGGGCTCACAAAAGAAAGAGCTACAAGTTTAAATGACTCAAACGGAAAGCCGTTTATTCCGTGTTTTTAATTCATCGTATAGCAAAATAGTTATATACCTTTGCAGGTCAGTTGAATAATTTAAATGCATGCGTATAACAAAATAATATGTTATGTTATATTTGTTTAATTTTTGAGTTTCAAATTTATACAATGTTTTGTGCGATGAAATTTTTTTACGTAATGGTTAAAATTTGGAGTAGAATGTTTCAGTTTAAGGTGATTATTTGCATTATGTACATGGAGCACAACCGTTAATTTGGATTGGATACGTATTGTGCATTCTATATTTTATTTTTGGCACTTTTGTACTTTCCCTGACACTGCTGAAATGTGTAGGTGAAATATTTCAGTTTATTGTTTGGCTTTACATAAGCATATCAAACTGGCGTGGAATGAAACAAAAGTTTTATAAATGAAAACACAACAACACTGTTTTAGAACGTTCTAAAATAGAACGGGTTTCGTTCTACAATGGGGTCAAAGGGGCACTTTTTGGAATTTGGAGTCGGGTGGGGGGTTATGTAGCACCAGGACCGATGCACCAAGCGGGTTACGTCTTTGAGCGCCAAAACACAATCTAAATGTACATTATTTGAAATTTTAACTATTTAAGTAATAAATTTTTGTGTGAGAAAAGGGAGTATCCACTTTGGGGGGGGCATAAAAGGTGCCTAATTTTTTTGGTTATTAGTCAAATGTTAGCCGAAACTAGAAATAGCTGTAACAGTGAAGCTAATGACGAAAACGTTTATTAATGTTATGTATAATCCATGCAGTAACAACAGCATATATTTTCAGGAATCAGGAACGCAGCCATGATTTTGGAAAGGGGTCGCGCAAGGTTTTATAAAAATTTCTAAGACGATTTCTTGTGTTACCAACGGAAAAAGTTGTCAATAATGAAATTTTGAGTGTTTTGAATCTGTTATTTGTGAATCTATGACAATTCGTGTCGCCCAGCAGTGTCCTAACGCCAATTAATAAATCTAAGCGTAATCCTGAGCCTGCGTGTAAGCCTAAGCATAATTATGGGCGTCAAATTATCCAGTCGATGCAGTTTCGAATTACTACGTAGTTGTCGGTCTACGAGTTGTCATTCGACCAATTGTCCTGATTCCGTTCTTGTTTAATTGCTTTATTTGTTAGTGGGTTTTTTGTTGTTTTGGTGGTGTTACGCCATGCTGATACATGTTCGTTTCAGTGTTTGGTAATTTGTTTGGCTCACTAACTTCGTTTTTCTGGTTGATGTAGAAGCAAGTTATATCAAGGGCCTTCAACGAGCACAAATTAATACTAACTTGAAATTTTCAAAAAATTTATTTTCGAGTCATTTAAAATTATTAATTTCAATATGTTTTATGTGGCTTGGTAAATGTGTTCTGTCCTAAGCTTATCACCAACTGTATATCGTAGGTAGGTGCAATATCCATTTGAGAATATGCCTCGACTTACGCTAGCCACTAATACAGTTTTTTGGATTTAAGCTAAGTTTGAATAGATCTTCCTCTCTAAAATTTCGTAAATATTTTATTTGCGATGCTGGAATCATGTTTCGTGCGAGTATACTACGTTACATCTTTGATATAAGGCTTTGTTTTGTTAAAGCAGCTTATAAAATCGAATTGAAAGCTTGTGAATATTGTATCATGTTTGTGTTTGTCGTAGGCCAATCTGCTATTCAGGCCAATTACCAATTGGCGTAGGCCACTGTGCTATTGTGATCAAATAACAGATTGGCTTAGGCCAAATAGCGATTGTAAGTTCAGTGTTGTAAAACTAACGCTGATTATTTAACGGTATATATATATTGTTTTGTCCAAATAATGAAATCCGATTCGTCGATAAGTTTAATAGCAGTTTAACCTAGGCGAAAGTGCTATTACGCAAAATAGCAGACTAGCCTAGGCCAATCAGTGATTGGCATGAATAGCAGATTGGTCAACTTACGACATTTACATATATATTGTATTTACAGTGTGTATTAAAATTGCCCGATTCTGTTTAGTAGATTTGACTGATTTTGGAAAGGCGGACGTTCTGGAATAGATTTAATAGTTTGTTTCTATTGCAACCAACTGAAAAGCTTGTAAAAACTCTTGGACAAAAAATTGTAAGAGGGATTTATCCCACCACCTTTGGCCACAACTCTGCCAATTAAGTTTCGAACATTGTGAAAGTACATGCATACTTGAACCAGAATGGGTTAGCATGTACGCGTATATGTGTAAAGAAACTAAAAGTAAGGATACCAAACAGAGGTAGATTTCGTTTCCGTTGATTATGAAAATCTAAAATACAACAGATAAAGTGGTAAGCTATGTTCAACTAGGGTTTCTTCATCAATATTGCAAAAAAGAAAAAATGAATTTTTCGGTGGCATGTATTTTTTATTTTCCGGTTCCGTTTCCGCTTATTTTTTCAAATTCCGACGTTTTTAGCGAGTATAGAAAAGTGCGTTGCAACGGTGCAGTGTAGCTACGAAGTTTTTGCAACACATCATATGCGAAAAAAATCATTTTATCTAGGTTTCAATTTGGCTAAGCCTAAACTCAAGTCAAAACATAAGCGTAGGCGTTGTCTTAAACCTGTTCAATTATACAGTTATGATCGTTTTAATCAAAAATTTATAACAATTGTTTTTCGGCGATTGGAAGACATTTGCAAATTTATTAGCTGTTCAGCTTGATGCTAAGGCTTCTTGTCAGCCCAAGTGTGATATTGATGTTAATAGTATTTATGTTAACATGTCATGACATTAAGTTTGTACGACAGATAGATCTTCTATAAACAGAAGATTTGAATAGATTTCGTCGTTTATTATTGAATTCCAACGGCATGATAATTTGGCGTTGCTAATGCGATACAGAAATGTGAAACGAAAACAGCCGAATGATGAAATGATTGTGTTCGATGTGTGGAAAGCAGCCGAATCGTGAAATGGCTTTGTTCGATAAGTGGAGAGAAGACGTTCAAATGCTGAATGGCGAAGCAAAAACACCAGTGGCTTTGCTATCGGATGTGGTGGAGCTGTGATCTAGACGCGATGTTACGTGGTGATTTGGTCGTCCAATGATCTTGTGGTACCATATATGTTTTAGAACGACAACAAAAGTTTGTATAATTTTTATCACAAAATCCTCAAACCACAGGGCTCTCGTAGCATATGATTACAGACACGTACACTTGCAGATTTTTTTCGTAAATCGGCCTACGGCTCCGGTAGAATTTTTGCCGGAGGTTCCGACAATTTCGGTAGTAAACGTTTGCATAATTTTGCAAAATATGTCTGTTTAGCGCGCTTAGTTTTACTTTTGTCACAATTTTCTGCAAAGAAAATCCGAAATTTCCAAAAAAATTAGCGCAAAACCAAACAATTTAACAACGTATTGCATATATTGGCTAAAATTAACCATTTAACCATCATTTTTACTGCCTAATTTTGCCTCACTTCCGGCTCTGGCAAGTTTCGTTGACGTCCGGCACCAGTATTTTTCATCTTCGGTTTCACCCTATATATTCTGCCTAAAAACGAAATATAGTCACCGAGAGCAGAACAACTTACAGCAGTTTCATCTGTTTTTTTGGACAGATTTATTTGATATTTAACTGAATTTTAAGTCAGATACTCTCTGTTTTTTCGCTAACGTTCTGTGATCAATGCCAAAATCCATCCTAAATTTTCAATGCTTGAAAGTTCTTTTACAATGTTGCCAACTTTAAGTCGGTTTCGAAACAACTATTTTTGTTGCCATATCGCCGAGGCTAAATTGATTTTCAAGCATTAACAATACTGAGCACAGCTAAGTGCGATGCATTCTATCAGAAGAATTCAGTCATTTTTATTTTGTTACGATATATTTCTTCACCTTATTTTCAATATTTTTTGCAAAATCTTAGCTACTTTTCACAATGTTAGCAGGCCAGTGTTACTTTTAGGGGCTAACAGTAGATTAAGCGTATGCATAAGCCTAAGCCTAAGCGTTGCAAAAATGTGTTCCTAAGCCTAATCCTAAGCATAAGCCTAAGCAAAAAAATGTAATCTGGAATCTAAACCTACTCTTTTATAGACCCACCAGAAACCTGGAAACTCCTTAAAGTAACATGGGCCATGTTAGCATATGATCAAAGCAGGAACGATTGTTTGCGTAGTTTGTTCAGACGAATGTTGTAGAGCAAAACACACTTCTTAATTGCTTTTACGGATGATAAATCTGCCTTCCTCTCACGTGTTAAAACCGACCCTTGGAAAGTTTTTCACGTTGTGTTACATTGTTGGCACGTTTACTTATTTATAGATCAGTGCTATAAACTAAGGTAGTTGTCAAATGCCTATGATAATTTATGATTCAAACTTAATGCTTGCTTCAATATATCAGCTAAAAGTATTATAGACTGGACATTTTTGAGTGCTATTATAAGTTTTCCCTCCTCCCGGTCTGAAAACTGACCGTTGGTGTAAAAACTGCGTTCGTACTCTCGGCGGTGTGAGTAGCAAGGTACTGTTGGGCTGATTGTCGCCACCAAACTGCATATAGCTTAGACATTAAAGTTAATTGCAAAGTGGAAATTCGTACATAAGTACGTATGTAACGCTTTAAGGGCTTTAGCGTCATTCTGGTTGCAGAGTCGCTAAGGCTCAAAAATGGTAGCGAGCTAAACGAGCGCCAAACCAAACTATTCCTCGTTTCCCCATAATTTGCTTTTAGTGTGTTGCATCCAAAATCCGATAAATATCAAGTCAGCAAAGGGTGAGTAGGAATAGTGAAGTGAAGCTGTGAGCGAAGTGAACGCGCGAAGTTGAGAGCGCTTTTGTCACACTAAATGCACTCGATACTAACGAAAAATTTCGTTTTTCTGTGTCAGTTTTCGAATCACTCATGTTAATGTCGTATATATAAGAATATCCTGGAAGCAAAATGGAGATGACCCGGTGCATAAGATTTCGTGAACCAGGTGAACGAGAAGCCAGCCACAGTTTTCATCTAATCACAATATAAAGTATAACATACAGAACTTCTAGCGCAAACAAGTTACCAAAATGTAGGTAACCGTAAGTGATTTTGGCGCCCGTTTTAGTCTCGTAGCAGCCCACAGCGTCGTGCTCGCCACCACACAACTGAAGTATGCATTTTTGTTACACAGTACAGTAGTGTATTACGTATTATAAAATCAGATGTTGTCGGAACCGGACGCCTAATCGCTGTCAGCTTGCCATATGACAAATACAGGGAACGACTGGATCCAAAATTTTGCATTTATCTGATCCGGATCCGGATCTTAAAGTTCAGATCCTGCCCGGATCCGAATCCGGATCTTACTAGCTGGATAATTTTTCAATGCCTAACGTATATAAAATAGAAAAAGTTCAACTGATTCTTTCGCAAAATTAGTCAACAAAACTTACAGCAACTAAAAAGAAGTCTTTAAAATTTTTATGTTAGTTCTTCCGCAAAAACACTGGTCTCCACGTGGATGTCATTAACCTGACATTCCAACAAAGCATTAATGCTCAGAAATTGTTTATTAGATTATGTACGCATAGTTGAAATACATACACCAATTTTGGTATGTTTTTGTTTATATATCAAATTTTGGATCCTGAGATCTGGTAGTTTATTTTACCGGATGCGGATTCGGATCCGGATCTTAAAAAATGCAGAGATCCGGATCTTGGATCTGGTCGATCCCTAGACAAATGCTTTACAATTTTAGCAGCGTTCATATTTTATTTACTGTGTTAAAGACACTAGCAACTTATACGAAATTATGTGTAATTATATTTTTGTTCCTGTATACCTGTTATAGTTGAATTGGTTTTCGATGCGTGGACTGAGATTGCATAAACTGCCAAGATGCGTGATGGAGTACGTAATTTAGTAAGTTTCACGTAATGTACATATCAACATTGAGGAGTACTATAATGCTGCTACGCAGTATCATAATCCTGTATAGTGACGTGACTTTATTATGCTGTTATTAGCGGCAGATCGAGAAATTTGCGGCTAGATGGTCGTGGCACCAGGGTGCAAAGTTTAATTGGATTATACCTGAAGGGGAATCGGAACAGCAACTTTAGTTATACCGGAATTGGAACTGAAAGTTTGTAATACGTATAATTTCTATTTGAAAAAATCTTGAACGAAAAGCCACACAGTTTTATTTCCAAATCTTAATAGAATATCTTGGTTTTGGTTCGTGTTCGGCATAGCTTGGGTGTGTATCAAACCTTCTATCTGCCAGTGTAGTAAGTAATCGGTACCTAATTTCATTTCTATATCAATTGTATGGTTTGGCTATTGTAGCTTTTCCCACATTTAAGGTTAATGCTTAGGTTCAGGCTGAGGTATAAAGGCTTAGACAAAACATTAAGTATAGGCGCCTATGTGAGTCTTGTAAACTCTAGCCTAAGATTGTGGGTGAAAGTGGTACAAGAGCCAATGTTTTGTTTATTATTGGGAGTGCTGTTGTGGGAACAGCAGGTGTAAGTACGTATGCACCAGTTTATTAAAATGGTTTTGAGTGACAGATTGTGTGATTTTTTTAATTTTTTGTTAACTTTAACCTATAATTCAGCCATAGTGCGGGTGCAACGGGAATTTCGGCTTGGATAGGGAAATCCGGTGTTTTCCCCTATGCGGTTCCGGTAATAAATCCGCAATTTTTAACCGGAATTCTCCGGTAAATTTCGGTATTCTAAATGGTTTCGACTGTAAATTCACCCAAAAAACTTTTTTGATTTGCCATGAGTTGATTGTATTTACTTTATTGCACTTGCTTTTGTATGCTGGTTAAGTTAATTATTAGAAGTTCTGGGCAAATTTTCAGACTATTCTGAATAAAACTGTAACGAAGATTCCCCGAAATTCACTAAAAATATATCGTTTCTAAAATTAATCGAAATTTTCGCTGCATGCTAAATGTGTATTTATGTCATTAATAATACTGGAACAACTAAAATGGTTATATACTTGTAATCAGGGTGCAACCGGAATTACAATTTACCGGAACCGGAACCGGAATTTGAAAATTTTACCGGAACCGGAAACGGAACCGGAAAGTGAAAAATGCATTTCACCAAAAATTTCATTTTATTCTTATTTTTTGCTCTATTATTTGTGAAATAACTATAGTCGAACATAGGTATTTATTTTATTTGTTGTATTTTAGATTTTCGTCGTCGACTGAAGTGAAATCCACCATCATTGGCTTATATTTGGAGTACAAGTGGCTTTCAAAAGAGATTCTTAAAAATTAGCAAAGTTAAGAAAACGGCCAAATTATAACACCGGAATTTTTAAATCCGGTAAAAATTTACCGGAACCGGAACCGGAAGGTGAAAAAATGCCGGAACCGGAATTCCGGTTGCACCCTGCTTGTAATATATGAAAGCTTTCTTCAATCCAGCTAGTTAGTTAAGAGGCTAAGTATGCTAAAACATTGATCGAAATCTTAATATTCAAGCACTAAGAGCAACGAACGGAAAGAAAAGCTGAGTTTTTCTGGCTATTCGGTGTTTTTGTAAGTACATTGATCAAAATCGAAATTTTGTGTTAAGATTTAGTTCTAAATTAGCGTTTGACTTCTCATGTACGAGCTTTTTTCACTATTATATGTCGCAAACCCGTCCCCGAGAGTCGGGACAGAATTTTTTAATCCATAATTATTTCTGTAGATTTTTTTTCATATTTTAATTAATTTTCATAATTTAATATTCGTATATCATATATATATGTACTGTTCTAACGTTTCAATTTTGTTGAGAAGCCAGGAGAAACAGGTTTCCGCTTTTACTGATTTCGTTAAGCTGTTTGTCGATATTGCATATAAATAACAGTTCACCGTATTTGTATGATTTGTTTTGCATGCTGATAATTTTTACATCATGTGATTTTTATGTACTCTACTCGCATTCTGGTGCTTTTTACCTTTGCCGGTATCCTAAACTGTATGTGTTGCGCCTATCACCAGCGGGCAATAATATACGTATGGTTTACAATATGAAAGTCATTGACTAAAACCTTATGATGTGGCTTAGTTTTCTACCGTTGTGCTAAATATCTTAATAGTAGATACGGTAACAATTTGAGAATAGTCTCTTCTCCAAGAAGTAAAAGTTCATTACACAATATATTTAGCTTTTCGCTGCTGAACATCATATCTTTCGTAATACTACTAATGGTCAATGTGTTGTATTAATAAAATGAGTACTGAAGAAATTTCTGAGCATAAAATTCGTGGTTGAAGTATATATCTTCATGGTTACAAATTTAATTGATTGTGGAATACGTAATTTTTTTGTTGGTTATTAGCTTAAAATAATATCGCGTTTTTTGTGCTATTGTGCGCCTTGATGAATAAGTGGTTCCTGTACACTTTTGCAGTGGCCTTGGGGTTTGAAACTTAAGTTTAGAAAATGGCTTCCCAAGCCTATGTCTGAACATAAATCCTAATATTCAAAGCTCACATTATAATAGTATTTTAATAATTCTGTTAACAGCTATTCGCATCCTTAAAAGTGATACGACCCGTTTCCGAGTAGCAACCACTCGGCTCTAATCAACAGATGCAGTAGGTATTTGAATTGACTTTTTCGCCCGTCTGAAATCGAGTACTTATATATACCTAAATATAAAACATTGCGATTATTTTACACAACACTTAGGATTTTTGGTCTATCCACGTGAGATTCCTGTTGACTCAGACGCAAAACACCAACCCCTCTTTTATTGGGATCAATACAACATGGTATACAAATGATGTGGCTAACCTATACATATATACTTGCACGTTAAAGACATATATAATGCGTCTTTGTAGCATATATAGATGAATTTTATTGAATCGTTATAAATTATGCATTTTGCTTGTTTGCTCGTGTATTTTGGTAGCGCACCGTATACTGGCCATAATATTTCAGTTCATTTATGCGTCTTTTGTGTTATATTTGCCATACCTAATTTTAGGAATCTTGTTCAATGTGATTTGTCCTTTTCGTGACTGTCGGAGCCATGAATCGCGGCAGACTCGGAGTGTGCACAGCGCATCGTTCTCTAAAGCAGCATTCGGTGGATGTATGTTTACAATAATGTTAAACTGTTACCCTGTCGGTTGGTTTTGTTTAATTTATTTTTGTGCGTGGATGATATATGCTCGATATATTTCTTGAATTTTATTAAACATATATACTGTATTGACCAATAAGAGGGGGGGCTGATATTTATTTGGCCTCTCCAGAGGGTACAACCCTTGCTATTCGGTTACGACTGTTATTTATTTTATTTATTTTCAATCCGCCCTCCGCGACCCTTAGTTGCTGAGACATATATATCCAGTATTGCAACTATCCGTTGACAATTAAACGTTTTTTGCCTTGTATCAAAAGCTTAGCTATAATGCGACGTTATACTTTGGAATGTTAATTCAAAACTTAAGTACGCTTTAAAGTTTGGAACACAACTTTATTTGGTCCTGAACTCCTTTATGCTCTAAAATTGGGGACATATAATGCGTGGTTTACATTAATTTGTGTACGCGATGTGGAGTTTTTCACCGGCTATAAACGACGACTTTTGCTATTTGAAAAACAGCAGCTAGCGTTGGTTAAAATTTGAATTTTTTTAAATTTATAAATACGAACTACAAAGCCTTAAAAATCCAAAATCTGTAATTGTAGTGGTATTTTAAATCAATTTTAGCACTTGTCGTTTAGTGATTCGAAATACACAGTAGTTGCAGTTGGCACCTTTGCTGAATTTTAGTAATTGATTGGGACTCAAATTGGGGACCCCTCTCTGTTATTACCACCATCTCTTATTCTGGTCACTACAGTACCTACTAACCATCAAATTTGCATCATTAACATGAGAATATTACTTTTTATGTGATACTTGATGAGTGAAAATCGTTTATATATCCACACGTGTTTACATAGAAACTGCTTTAAAATGAATCTCTCTAGGCACAATTTTGCTATAATTGTTTAGTGAACGCGGGACTCATGTTGAACATGACATAGGTTACATCAGCTTCTGCAGTCGGTTTATTCAGTGATAGCGTGTTTCAGCAAACTGAAGAACAGAATGTATAAACATGGTGCGACCAAGCGTGAAAAATGTCGGAGCGGAACTTGAAAAACTTTGCATTGGCCGGCTAGCGATGAAGCATAATGGGTCGACAAAATGATGTAGAATTCGGGAAATTTAAGATTTAATATGGCGTTTTATGATATACATAGTAAACACAGGGCATTCCGTGACTGAGCGGCTTTGTAGAAAAACTCAAAAGACTTGCTTCCCGGCTGCAACCTAAAATTGGTCCTGTGTGACTAGCCACAAAGTAAATAAGCGGGTGAAGAACTTAGAAGTATATACTGTATCGACCCGAATGAGAGGGGTGCATTTTAGGTTTCAATCAATTGGAATCCGTATCCTTAATAAGAGTGTACTTAAGCGAAACTCGCATAATTTCGAAATTTACAATACTCTAATCGTTTGTAGCCAGCTAAACATTGATAGTTGTGAAAACTCAAAAGTTCTTTTTTCAAATTCTTGATGAAAGCGGTCAACGAGAAAGATCGAAAGTCTGATTTTTATATAAACTTTCGAAACTGGACGCGGACATAGCGTAATTTTCAAATGGGACGCAGCGAATGTGTTTCAGATTCCACGTGTTTAGCAAGATTTGGAGCATTTTTGCCAATGAATCGCTCAGTCTGAGTTAAGATTATCAGAACTCATAATTCCGAGTTGATTCAACTCATGCCGATTCAATTATCTCCCCTGGATTCAACTGAACTCAGAATAAGAATCAATTCAACTCAGAATCAGTTAAAATTTATTGATGTTAACTCAGAAACAACTAACTTTCCGTCTTGAGTTGATTAATTAAAACTCATTAAAATTTACAGTGAATTTTACTACCAATTACGTTCAACAATAAAAATTTATTTCAACTTGTTTCTACACTTTACAAATTTCTTTCTGATGCAGTTTGGAAACATATTTTTTCAATGGTCCTTTCGGAGCACTTTAACTTCTAGTTCTTTGATTACTGTCCAAAATATTTATATATTGGTGCTCCAGTGAAAGATTTCGCTATATTTTTTAAAAAAGCAATGGAACCCAGATTATATGAGTCGTATTATCTCACCACAAAAGCTGACTAGAATACAGCTGTAACGAAAGTTTCAACTATAGTGATTCAATCTTAACATTGATCACAGTGACAACTGTAGGCAACATTTTCAGCTAAAAGTTTTAGAATAGAAATCTAAATACGATTCAAAATATATTGATGATATCAAATGTTTTAGCTTTTTGTGTAATAGTCAGTGGCTGGACGCTGGCAATGGCCGGCGCACAACACTAGCAAGAAGATTCATATCATCGCGCATTCCTGCTCTATGGATCAAACCTCTGGTCACAGAAGTAGGGGACAACTCACACCAGGGTGTTAACAAATTTCGGATTCGGCCAAAATTTGCGGTTCAGATTTGGATTCGGTTTAGATTCAGAAAAAACCGAATCAAAAACCCGAATCCAACAGTTTGTTTGGCAATATGTTTCTGCATTTTTAAACAATAAAATTCAAGTAAATTTTTATGTATATAAATGAATATTTTTATTGTAGGTCACAAATCTCACAACTGAGGTCGAGCTCGAAATACATACCAACGTTTAATGTTATGCTGCTGGCATTACGTTGATATTCTGAAACAAATTATAGATATAGATATATATATATATATATATCTGAAATTAGCAACATACATGATTCGGATTCAGATTCGACAAATTAGCAATGGATTCGGATTCGGTCCTGGTCATATGGGCCCGCCTCGGGCCTTTCAACACCTTAATCCGGCCCTGTCACTATGCGTTTCAGTTATTTTTACTATCCGGTTACATTCTGGTGCCAGGTGTTGTTGAATATTTCGGTGTTGCGTTTACTTTTGACAAAAGCTCGGTAATTTTTTTCATAAAAATTGAACGAAAAGTTAAAACGAAACGCAGCAAACAAACTGATATCGTAAAAATATGCAAAATTTCTCTATCGAATTTGACGAATTTGAGGCAGAAATTATGGGTCATCCATGTTAAAATGCACGCGCCGATGTAGTTAATGTTTCACACACTCCATTAGGAACAGCATCAAAATACACACACTAGCTTGAGGCAAGGTACAGTTTCATAGCTGTACTTAGTGTTAATTGTGTAGACTCTGTCGGAAGGGACTCTGGATAAATACATGTTGTCTGTAGGATGTCAGGACATTACGTTAGCACATACGCACACATTTAAAAACACACGCTGTGCACACATATTTACACGCATCATTCAACGCAAAAAATTTAGTTCCTTCCGAGGGACTATGGACAATAACAGTTCCCGATAATGATGTCAGGACAAGTATATATTTATACCTAGGCAAGGGTTTCTCCTTATGATTTTTGTCCTGGGTTTATCCATAAAAAGGTTCAGTTTATGCGGAAGAAACTTCACTCCAAATATTTACAGAACGTACCCTCTTCTCTCTCCGAAATCCTATCTACGCCCATGACTACGAAGCAGGGTGAAACCAGAGGTGAAAATACTGGAGCTGGAGGTGAACGAAACTTGCCGAAGCCGGAGGTGAGGCGAAATTAGGCAGTAAAAACGATGGTTAATTAGTTAATTTTAGCCAATATCTGCAATATGTTAAGTTGTTTGGTTTGAAAAAAGTAAAACGAAACGCGCTAAACAGTTAAATTTTGCAAACTTATGCAAAATTTTACTACCGAAATTGCAGAAACCTCCGGCAAAAATTTTACCGGAGCCGGAGGCCGATCTGCTGCGGAGCCGGAGGCAGACCTCCGGTTGTACCCTACTATGAAGCATTTATCGGGGTGCAACCGGAAGGGAAAAATACCGGAATCGAAGGTTAACAAAACTTGCTGTAGCCGGATTTGAAACAAAATTAAGTTAAAACACTGCTTAATTTAATAATTCTAACAAATATCTTTAAGGTGTAAATTTTGCTTTTACGCATATCTTTTAAGAAAGCTCAATTTATTTCTCAAAATTGTACCAATAGTTGAATCTATAGCACAGAACATACAGAAGCTATAAGTAAGCGAATAATGACTTCGTATTTTTGAATTATTTTAAAATTAGCCCAGTAATAAGTTGCATGGAATACGCACCGTCCAGTACTAATCTTATTACCTTTGCAAGAAACAAAATCTACTTAAAGTAGGTACTGTAGATGGGCACCGGATATCTGGATATGAAAATTATCCGGATATGTATCCGAAAAAAACGCGTATCCGAACATCCAGATATTATCTATCAGGATATCCGCCGGACATTCGAAATGCTATTGTGCAAAAAAAAATTTTGGAATAACTTGCATTGTTTCACCATTAAAGTAGCTTTTAGAAAGCCAGGCGAACATTTTCAGGTGTATATTGCGTTGGTAAACAATAAAACATTTTTGAATTTTTTACCTCAACATCCGTTTTCGTTATTTTGAGCATTATCATTTCCGTTATTTTTACTACCCGTTTACACCCTGATATTCTTTTGCTAGTTAGGTAGGTAAAATAGTTCACTATATTGGCCCATGTAACGATCACGAGCGGAAGGCTTTTCTGTTTGAATAGAATAGACTAAGCTTAGGCTTTACACAAATTTATTCTTGGCTTAGGCTTAGCAAGATGCTCATTCATACGCTTAATGCTTATAATACTGCTCCGCCCCTGTCCTTTTACATTGGCCAACTAATTTATGGGAAAACGTAGGCAAAATGCAGAGCTAGTAGAACTACTTTTTAACAAAATTTTTTGCAGTTGGTAAAACTTTATTCGATGTGGGCCTAGATAGCTGCAAATTTGTGATTTTAATGGTTAGGCGCAGTTGCAGCTTTTAAGTGGATTTTTAAACACATTATGGATAAATTTAATTATCTACTTTTGGGATGTTACAAAATATCAGAAGTTACAACAAACATGGCTAGGAAAATGTTTAATAAAATGCACTACTAAATATGAAAACAAAAAAGAAATAACCGCGGTATAATAACGTAAACATCAAGCTTTTCGCAGAAACTTCTTGTCTACATCGTTTGCAAATGTTTTTGTGTGCTGTCATGTTTCTCTAGTGAAGGTGAAAAGTCCTAATCACATCTCACATGAATATTTTCTTCCCGGTGATAGGAGTTGAAAAATACCGGAGCCGGAGGTCAACGAAACTTGCCGGAGCTGAGGCGAAATTAGGTAGTAAAAACGATGGTTAATTAGATAATTTTACCAACTTCTGCAAATGTTGTTAAGTTGTTTGGTTTAACGCTAGTTTTTTCCGAGATTTCCGAAATTCTTTCCTGAAAATTGTGACAAAAGTAAAACGAAACGCGCTTAACGGATAAATTTTGCAAAATTTTACTACCGAAATGACCGGAACCTCCAGCAAAAATACTACGGAGCCAGAGGCCGATTTTCTGCCGGAGCCAGAGGCAGACCTCCGGTTGTACACTCGCGTTTACCATGAGCACTAACCTATATAGGAGCATGACACTCACCATGACCGCTCAGCTATAGGGGCTTGACGCTCGAGCATGATCGCTTTTCACATATTCTCTAGATGTTGGACTGCTCATTAGCGAAGTATTTTACAAACACCCACCTTATACAGTTTGCATTGGGTTGCTTTCAGTATGCTCTACGTGACGAGGGCGTAACTGGCAATTGTACAAAACATATTAGCTTAATATAGCAATTTTTACTTTCATTTAGTTCCGTTTCTTGTGACTTATTTTTGATTTTTTCGTTCCCAGTTTCGCTTGCCGCTGCTTTCTCATCAAATTGATCAAGTAAAAGCCTCCTTAAATAGAACATAATCGCATTCATTAGAAACGAAAAATTATTGTTTTCACAATAAATTTAATTAAATCAGTCGGCACTAAATTTTGGCTATGCAGCTGGATATCTGTGCCTAAGACTACGGTTGGGAACGGTTTGAGGACGGCTAAATTACTTGTATTAAGATAAAAGCAAAAGTGATTATGCTTACCTGGTATAAGGCCAAAAATAATGTACGCTCCCAGTAAAACGCTAACATCAAATGGAATGACATCGAAAAGTTGAGTTTTATACCGACCAGACTCTTGAAAATACGGAATAGAGCGTAAAATTATGACACCTGTAAATATTAAATAAGGAATATTGCACTGCACGTTAACATCAGTAAGAGTAACACCGACCTCACAACGTAGAATATGTGCTGCTATTAGGGATCGACCACAGAGTAAAATGACAAATCCAAGCTAACAAATTTATTATGAAATTTAGAATCAGTAAACATACTTCTACACGACTCAAATACAGCAAGCAATGCAGAAATGCAGATGTTACATCCCGTTAACATCCGGCTCCGATAAAAATTACTATCCGGTGAAACCCTGACTAGAACACGACTTAAATTATAAAGCTACCTTGATGCCTAATATTAAAATAAGCAGCAAAACTGCCAACTTACCTTCAATGATAATGCCAGTCGGATACAAGAAGATCCATAGTGAATACCTCAACCACGTCAAAAGTGAAATTGGTTTGTTTAACACAGTGAGAAGGTAATAGGGATATCTACAAGTAAAATGGAAAAACTAAACACTTTAAAATGTGTTATAACTACGTGACAAATTAATAACACAGAATAACCTGCGTTCAACACAACCTGCTTATGCACGGATGAATTTCCACATAACTATCAAAATATTAAGCCAGTCGTAGTAGAATTACATGGATTGAGCAAAGCTCACACATACTTGTGAAATAAGTTAAAAAGTCCTAATTTAGGCTTAACTAATTAAGCTAATATGCTAATTAACTATTAGCTAACTATTCAATTATCGGCCTTGGAGGTTTATAAATAACTTGTTCAGATTTCTCACACCCAAAAACCCATTAGTCCTGAATTTGATTGCTTGTAACCCTAAAAATCAATGAAATAATACAAAAAGTCCTAATTTAGCTTAACTAACTAAGCTAATATGCAAATTAGCTATTAGACAGTTTATTCCGATTGGTCGCACCAAAAATTTTTCAGTGACCCTAATAATCAAGAAATAATTTAAAGAGTTCTAATTTAGGCTTATTAATCAAGCTAATGTGCAAATTACCTATTAGCGAACTTTAAAGGTTTATTTACATTTATTCTGATTTCTCGTACCCAGAAACCTTTTGGTACTGAAATTAGATTGCTCGTAACTGTAATAATTAGTGAAATACAGTAAAAAGTACTAATTTTGGCAAAACCAATTATGCAAATTAGCCTGTAGCTAATAAATGGCCTAAAGTTTTAAAACCCCAATGCGAGGTTAACACCTCAGGATAAAGCTTTCAAACAAAAAAAGTTTATCAAAATCGATTCAGCGGTTCCTGAGATTTTTTTCGGACGAAAGGACGGACGGAGATCCACCTTTCAACCCCGAGCACAAAATATACAACGCTTGGCGAAACTCCGAGCTTCGCTTCGCTCAAAAACACTGCATTAAAGCGTTGCTATTATCTTACCGAATTATTTCTATGCCAGCCCATACTACGAAAAGATAAAATACAAACGGTTTTTCTTGCATTCGAGGTTCGAACCAAATAAGAAACAACACCAGGCTTCGACTAAAGTTCTAAAACATTTGAATACGGTTCCTATTGTTATGAATTTCAACACTCTAACAACAAACATGGTAATTTTACTAATTTGCACACTTCCAATTTATTGTAACTTAATCCTGAGGTACTAAGTTTGATCAGTTTAAGTTTATCAATCACATATATTAGTGGCTAACTAAAGCACCAGGCGTTCCCCGGCTTTAAAGTCCATTCTATTTAATGTCGCCGCTTTCATTTGACAAACACAGCCTACGGGCTTAGGCTTTGGTAAAGCTTATCTGACTAAAGACTCGGCTTAAAGTTTTACGAATTTATCGTTTTCCAGTGAAATACAGAGCTGTCTTATTTTCCCGTTTGCCCAGAACATGGCAGTTCCATCGTCCATTTTACCCGTACAGAAAGATAACCAATGACTCGCGCTCTTAAAACTGGAACCAACTGCCACTGCAACAGCTTACAAAAGTGTTCAAAACTTGATGAAAGAACACAGGACCGAATACACGGAACGACTGCAATCCAGAGTATCTAGATGACGAAGTAATTTAAACGACCTCAAAGCGACCTCCGACGTCAAAGACATTTATTCTGTTTTTCCGTAGCATAATCGCCTAGTAGTATAATTTTTAGCCACAGAGTTGGAACTATTTGGCCTCCAACCCTGTACGTAACTGCAATCAGAATTACGTGAACGGCCAAAGGCCGCAAACGACCTCAAAACGATTTCCGTGTTAAATTCCACATATTCCATGGTAGTTCCTTTAGAAACTTGGTCTAGGGTCTGAATTTTAAGTCTCCGGGTTCGACAGCACAGAACTGCAATAACGATTATTCTTACAATTTGAGTGTCAAACAAAACACCTAATAATGGCCTCTTAGGATAAAGCCATCTATTCTATATTACTCCCAATAAAAATTGGTCTACATGCCTAGTTTTCAGTTTCTGAGGTCACACCACCTGGCCTGCAAATCCATACATACATAACTGAGATACGTAAATACATATATAGATACAGAAGAATTTTATTTATATGATGATGCCTTACCATAACAATCACTTACCAGATATTAAATTTCGCAGCAAAATTATTTCAAAACAAATATTTTAATTGTTTCAAAGAATTTTAACAATTTAAAATTTACGTTCGGTGCTTGTGGTAAGTATTTTTATCTGATTCCGTATACCTGCATTGTTGGTGCGATCGGATTACCGGGTGTATACCGAACGATACAGTGAAGTACTTCTAACCACTGAGCAGCTTGACAACAAATCCATTTCATACCCACTGCGGTCCATACAAGTGGGAAATAACCTTAAATAACGTTGCCCATCAAATATAACTCAACCACGTAATGGTTCAGAACATATTAAAAATGAACAAAATCAGACCGAAATTTTTGACTTACAAATTACAACCTACAATCTAACCAGATTGAACCATAAAATATCAAAATCGCGTATGTTTTAAAGCATACACAAAGCTTTTGAATGAATACTGCACGATAGTTGCTTCGGGTGTGGGTATTCTGGGTATTTCCGCAGAAAATTGCCGGATCCAAGTTTTGACAACAAACCATTCCGGGTCCGGGTATTACGAAAATACCCGGACCAACTACCTCGAATAAAATTATTTGTATAGCAAAACTAGCTTAGTGATTTTAGCATCTCGCGCCTGCATTATGAATACTAACTGTACCGTAAAACGCGACCGGTCCGGGTTGTCTCAACAAACCACGCCGGGACCGGGTATCGCGATCACTGTTGCAGGAATAACACTGGATCTGTGAATTCCTATGTTTGAAATAATTCTGGGAAAAATCGAGGAACACTGAGGTAACTGTTAGCTAGAAGTACGAGCCCACTACGAGCCTCGTACTGAGAATACCAATTCCAAACACGAAGGAACGGAGGTAGCCTACTAGAGTCAGGGTGGCAACAAAGGTTCGGATTCAGATTCGAATTCGGCAAAAATTTGAGGTTCGGATTCGGATTCGGTTGTGGAAAAGCCGAATCCAACAAAGTTCGGCAATATGTTTTTTCATTTTTAAGCAATAAAATTTTTAAATACCTTGCTATAAAAATCAATATTTTTTATTTCAGGTGAGAAATCTCAGAACTGACGTCGGGACGAAATATATTAACGTATTAGAAGTTATACGGCTGGCATTGCGTTGATATTCTGAAACAAATTATACATACATCTGAAATTTGCAACGTGCAGGATTCGGATTCGGTTTCGGCAAATTAGCACAGGATTCGGATTCGGTCAAATCGTGGATTCGGTGCCACCCGGACTAGAGTATGTAGCCAGTTTCGATTAGTCATAAGGGGGACCAGCCAAGGATGGGTTAGATTTTAGTCTAGGGTTACCAACCTTATAACAGTAAAAGCTGAAATTTCGTTCTACAATTTGGAAAACAAGTTCTAAAAGCGTTTTCAATTATTCACACATACATACCCTAATTTTGGAAAACCGACACTCCATGTCATATAAAAGTCCTAAGTTGATTTATAGTTCAATTAATTTTGCATACGCCGGTTGCAAACTGCCGCAGCTGAAGGCCAAATGCAAGCCCAGGTACATCATTTAATACTGCTTGACTCATAAAGTTATGCTCACCAGCTCCTTTTCTACTGACGCCAAACAGGATTTCAGCCAAAATACCAATAAATCCTAGGCTGAGAAGCAAATTGTACGCAACCAGATACAAAGTGCGAAACTTTGGAACTGAAAATAACAGAAAACACACAAACAAGTTAGATCTAATCAGAATACAGACACAGTCACGGACAGAATTAAGTGCGTCGAAGCCGCGATTGTGTCCACTACGGATGCGGTTTTGTAGCCACGTCTGAGTTGTTGAGTAATCTTGGCTTAAACGCGGTTTGAGACGCGATCGTATTTGCTATTTTAATTGCGTTCGCAATCGCGGTTGAACCACGGTCGCAGTCTTGGTTTGAACTGCGTCTGTATCCGCAATTTTAACCGAATTTTTAGCTGCGTCTATAAAAGTAATTAATCTCCATCGTAACTGCGGTTTTTGTGTTCACGTAAATTGCTTTCATGAGCGACCGCGTATGCGAGTAATCGCGAGCCGAACTGCGTTTGGGTCGCGACTGCGGTTGCACCTAATTCTGTCCGCGACACCAGTTTCCCAGGTTGTTCGCGCAAGACCTCTAAATTATCCAGGGGAAAAGCTGGGCGACTTGAAAGGTGAAGGGAAAGTAACTAAATTTTTTGTACTTTTATCGCTTCCTATTCCACCACTTGCGAAACGACAGAATAATCTTATACACTTAAACTTAATACATAGCTATGGGAAAAAACAACAAACTTAATTAACTATGAAACTGAAACGTTCTCTAATAGGTGAATTTCTCTGCAGATTGTGACGGTTAGCGATGTGGTGTCACGGAAACAGGGAGAATGATCGTTATTACAACATAAGCCAGTCAACTGCTTTTCGGCACCTCCTTTGACTTTGGCTAAAGTTGTAAACAGATACACTCTTGATACAATTTGTAACAAATACTTTTTCCGCTCTAATCAAAACCAAAACATCACAACAAAACGTCGAAACATAAAATCACTATCCTTGCCTGTAAAGCCATCCATCTTCGCGTCGCGTAAAATATTTCGTACTAAGCTATCAGCTACTTCGTCCTATAATTAACCTTGAACCGGGTGTACGGCAGGAATGGGCGGTCTAGGTCAAAAAAGCGAGACCGAGACCCAACTTACCGAGACCGCGACTTTTGGTCACAGTCTCGGTCGATTTTTAACCGTTGCCGAAAATACAAATAAGATTTTTTAAACAACTTTTGAATATTTTTACCCGCTCGAAATTGCTGATTCATACAATTAAACTAATAAATCGCCGCCAAACTTTATTTTTTTACTTTATTTTGCACTTGGTTACTGTCCCCATACCCTTCGAACAAGTTCGGGACAAATCATACTGTCTCAAAACACCCTCAGTACAACCATCATTCAAAGCTATAGTGTTGTTTTTGGTCCCGGGCAAACCGAATAGATTGGAGAATTTTTTAACAACATAGTGTAGACGTTATAAATGCGGTGACCCAGACCCATATTTTACACGATGCCTTAAATGTTTTAACGCGAAAATGCAACTGTTTGCCCTTTGTCACAATAAAATAAAAGCGTTTTGGGTTTCCCATCAAAAATAGGTTTCTCAAATCGCTGTATAACCAGGTAGCGGTGCTCCACAATCGTTCGCTGTCTGCGTTGGTACACGAAATGCGCAAGTACTTCCAGGCCAAAGCTGCAATCTAAGGGAAAATTTTGGGATTGCTTATCGCTTTTTCACCTCTTTGGTCTAGTTTTGCAAACCACCGAGACTGATAATAAGCGAGACCGAGACCAAGACCAGCCAAATTTCGATACTTGCCGAGAACGAGACCGACCATCCCTGGTGTACAGTGCATAATAAAGAACAAAATATACAGTCATGCGAGAGAACTGTATAATGCAACTTTATCAATATCATGCGTACACCAGATAACTTATGTGGGGGTAGTGTAATAGACACTAAAATTTTTAGCGTCAGTACGTATCCCGGACCATTTTTAAGTATAAGACTAAATAGTACATATACACATTACGAAAACTGAAAACAAACTTGTTTCAAATAAAGTATAGTTTGAGATACATACGTTGTGAGCTATTACAGTTTCCACTGATAAGAAATGAACTTTAGCGCTATTATAGTAATGTCCGGACCTTCGTGAAAAAAGAAGTAAAATAAAGCGTACTAAGCGTGCAATTTTCAAAAGTATCAAGCGCGGAACTAAAATGTGACTGCTGGACATTATAACATAAACATTAGCGAAAGTGAAAAATTCTCAACCAGGCATCCTTCAACTACTTGAATTATGCTAGGATACACATTTTAATTATACGTAGGAGATAATAAAGTTGTAAATCTACGGAAATGAGAAATATTAAGTCTAACCTTATTCAAAATAATAATGACAGGACAAGCAAGTTCGTTGCTTATTTTTGATCCTTGCATTTTTAAAATTTGAGAGATGAAATCAATCTAGATTCAGTATATACTATAAAATTTGATATATTTTGAAAACTTTTACCAGCTCAAATTTGGTGTACTGTCAGTCTTACATTATGAAGTAGTCAGTAATGAATGATAAAAGTTTTGCAAATCTATTCGTCATGTAAAACATACAATACTTTGCACGAACTCTAACCAGTTCGCGGGTTCGTAATAATCTGTTTTGCAACATTTTGTTATTTGTGTATGCACCAGAGATATGTTTCTCACATTAATTTCAATGCCTAAAATTTATAAACGCACTGAAATGCTAAATGTATACGTACCTCATTTGCTCCACCGCTCATATAATCCATCATGTTAGGCAGTTTTTGTAGCTCATCATCTTCATATCCGGGCGGATCTCTCCACCGATCAAAATCAACGCGCAGCCAAGTTGGCCGATTTCGGCTTTGTATTAACCGCGGCCACCAACTGTCTGACGGCGAATCATTCGCACACTGAAATAAAACAAATGGCGCATGTTAACTATTGGGACCTGCCCACTGGGAAGATGTGGGACTCAGAGACTGGAAACCATAGCATTAAATTTATATTTAGTATTGCTGACATGCGCCAATTAAACCCTGACGACATGAATATCAATTAGGGAACGACCGGATCCAAAATTTTGCATTTACCGGATCCGAATCCGGATCTTAAAATTCAGATCCGGCCCGGATCCGAATCTTACTAACTGGATAATTTTTCATTAGGTACCTAACGTATATAAAATAGAAAAAGTTCAACTGATTCTTTCGCAAAATTAGTCAACAAAACTTAAAGCAAATAAAAAAGAAGTCTTTAAAATTTTTATGTTTGTTCTTCTTCCACAACAACACTGGTCTCCACGTGTATGCAGGGTGCGACCGGATCGCAAAAAACCGGATACCGGAACCGGATAATGATTTTTTACCGGAACCGGATGTTAACCGGATAGTGTTTTTAAATAAATCAATTTTAGCACGTTAATGCATCAGTAAATGTTAATTTATCTTTAGTAAACGGAATACTGCGTTTATATAAAGAGCGTGTCCTAATACTTGAAAATAATTGTGATTGGTTTGTTTCTATAATAAAATCCGAACCGCTCATCTTTTCTCTCACCAAATAAGAAAACTCACCGAAATATCACAGCAAAATTCTGTATATCTTACAAATTCCCACCCTATAATCGCCGCGTTACTAACCAAACTGTGTTCGGACAATCAAAGTACGCTCAAATACCTTATCGATTTTGTTGGACTGGACTGAAAACATAACATCTCACCACATAATTTGCAATAATTTGAGATTTACGAAATCATCACCGAAATCCGATATGTTTATACCGGATACCGGAACTGGATGCGGGTTTTTTTGCCGGATAGTAAACCGAAGCCGGATATCCGGTCGCACCCTGCGTATATGTAATTAAGGTGCTAACTTTGCAACTTATTCCTCAAAATATGTTTCTGATTAATAATTACTATACTTATTGCAATCACGTATTTTATGGTGAATTTTAGCCTCACGCTTAGAAATACGTTTGTACTACTGCTACAACCATTTATTCTAGAATATCCACTGTTTTGCTAAATTTCACTGCACTTTTAATTATATATAAACATAAGTATTTGCCAAGCAGTTTGTATCCCTAGCTATGAAACTTGCAAATACATACACTTTTCGATCCCTAATATCAATAAAACATGGCAAAAACGGACGCCGATAACACATTTCAAAAGAATGGCATATACAATTTTTTGCAAAGAAAATCATTCAAAAGACGATTATTACGTTTTCATTAACTGAAGCCTAATTAATTGTCAACATACGCCTTGGAATGCAATAGAGTACATAAACTTTTTTCAATTGATAGATATTTATTGGTGTGTAGAATTTACTTACCACCTATGTAAAGATCACGCGCACTTTTGACTTACTTTAATCTTCACTAGCTTTATTTCGACACTCCTTTGTACCACAGCATACGTGCTCTTCTCAAAATTGAAAACGATAACAGAACATAAACAGTATAAATAATTTGCAAGTACTAAAATTTGAGTCAAAGTCACGATGTTTAATTAGTTAAAAATTAAGTTGTTTTAGAACAAGTGTTTTTTGCCATTCGTTACTTCCATTAAATCTACAATTTTTTACCGGCCAGATCCTGCTTTCATAGTCAGGCTGTTTTCATGGTGAATGATATAGTTTCGGCCGTCCAGACCCTGCTTTCACAATCAGGCCTGCTCCTATCGCAATTGCTGCAATGGTTCAATTCCTGTTCCGTCGTTAAAAAAAGCAGGACCGGAATTTTTACGCTGTTGTGACAATATTGTAAAGAACAAGCTTAGAAGTAAGAAATTTGTTTCAAAAATTTTGCTGAAACTAAACTTGTTTAAACAATTCGAATCTCGTCTGCAATTTCACATATTGTAAAGTACGTATTAGACGCTTTCTTGTGGAATTTGGAAACCTGGCCAATGAAAACCAAAAAAACACGACGGGCACCATATTTTATTTCGAATTATCATCAATTTATAGTTATGTGGTGCTGCTGTATTGGCAATTCCTGTTCCAGTTCCTACAAAATGTAGTTCCTATTGGAACCATAGGAGAACAATATAGTTTCGGTACTCTTTCTAAACCCATAAGTTGCTGCTGGTTCTGGCCCTGATTCCACGTTTTCAAATTATGTTGATTTTTCAATCTGTACTATATATAACTCAAAATAACCAAAAAATTAAGTCTGGGAACTCTTTCTCAGATTAAAATAAAATTGGAGTTCATTACTGAAACAAATCAACTGTCTATATATAAATATAAAATTATATATATGCCCAACACATACGTTAACATCTACTGAATTGTAAAGATCCAGTTGAAACGAATATCGGTTTTTTCCTCTTGCGCCTTCGCCAATCCCATCAAAGCTAACTTGATTATTTGAAATTCGAATATCCGAGTCCTAAAATAAATATGTAACAATACGTAGTGAAAAGCAAAATAACCTGCTACAGATTAGTTCGATGCAAACGAAACAATTTAAAATATTTACATAAATTCCACGTTGAAACTTCCTCGTGCAGGATACTAATATTTTTTAAAACACGTCATGAGTTAAAATTAACCCAAATTAAACATGAAAAGTCAAATTGGCTATCTAAATAATTTCCATTTAGCTCAACGGTGCAAATGTTATTACATAAATCCTGAAAGAACCTAAAGTACCTCCACATTTGCGAGCTCGACCTTTATGTATATAACTGATTTATCCTGCGCCCAGTAAACAAATGGACTGAATGAGTCACACATACCGACTAAAATTATGTACACACTTGGTATTACGTACGTTTTTAATAGCTGGCAATATTTTCCTTCATTTTTCTAAATGCCACATGGTAAGTTTATTGTATGGTGCCCGCTTCTGCACGGTGACGGAATTCTACGCTAATGATAATTTTAGTGGCAGCGGAGAACTGTTGGTCCAAAAAGGTGGAAGCTGCCAAAAAAATCCACTGCATGTGCTACGTTTGAACAAAGTGCGAAACATTTTCTGATGTTTTGTCTTTAAAGTTGCTAAACGACACGTATTTTTAGACTGAAAAATCCTTCCACAATGTATTCTCTATTTTAATATTTTTGAAAATACCAAAAATCAGGTAAGACATGTACCTGAAAAGGTGCCTGAATCTTCGCCTATTAAACCTACTTTAATGTCAGAGACCGCGAGGCGGGTTTAATTGATTTTTTGATTGAATACCTATCATTGTTGTGGGCATGACAGGACGCTAACCTAGGTAATCTTATATCATACACATAAAATTTACCGCAATCTGTTGCGTTGTGGTGTACCTAGCTAAATAATTTCCCTTTCATTACGTACATGTTGGAATTGTTCATTACAATAAAAAGAATACACGCCATATACGGACCCGTAGCCAAGGAAGGGCAAGGGGGGCTAAGGTTTTCCCCCCTGGAAACATTTTCGACCCCTAAAAATTTTCAATCTTGCTTGTAAGTTATTAAAATTCCTTCAATTCTCCTCCTGAAAAATTTTTGGCCTCCTTAGCAAAGTGAGCTTGTTGCAACATAATAACAAAAAGCAGAGCCTGTGAAGTGCAGTTTCCTTTTTCAATCTGTTGATACCGTTGTTGATTTGTTCTTGATCAGTCGATTGATAATTTAACGTTCAAAGATATACAGTGACTCAATCACGCGCCAAGATTTCATATTTTGAAACTCTCATATATATTCTTTCTCTCGATCTCGTTCTTAGAAGTTCGATTCAAATCCAATTCCAGCCTAATTAAATTCTGCTTTACGGTATACTTCCCCCAAAGAATACGATTCTTATCCGAGTTAAATTTATAATATAAGTAGAATCAGAAGTCTACACAAGAATACAATCGATTGGCATCCGCGAGATATGGTATATCGATCATGCTAAACAATTCACAAGTGGCTCTTTAACGCTTTAAAACCACTGCACCACCACCAAGTACCACCAGCAGAGCCTAACTGCTAAAATTTTTTCGAGAATACGCCATCGTACGCTCCGCTGTTTACGGCCATTGGTGAGTCTAAACGATGAGATACGTTAGCCAGCCAATGTTCGTTGTAAAACAAATATAACTATAATTCGCACAGTCCCGCCACACCCGGAGAATTGGGGGGGGGACAATATTTCACTAATTATTACAGTTAGAAGCAGTATAATTTCAGCACTAAACGGTTTTTAGGTGCGAAGAATTTGAATAAATTGTTTACAAACATCCAAAACCGATAATTGAATAGTTAGCTAATGGCTAATTTGCATATTAACTTAATTGACAAGACAAAATGAGAACGTTTTAAATTGTTTCAATAATTATTAGGGTTTACTGAAGGTTTCTTGGTGCGAGGAATCTGAATAAATTGTTTACAAACGTGTAAAACCGATAATTCAGTTGGTAGCTAATAGATAATTTGCATATTTGCTAATTGACGAGACAAAATTAGAAGTTTTTAAATTATTGATAAGCCTAAATTAGGTGCTTTTATAATGTTTCACTAATTATTAGGGTTGCAAGCAATCCAATTTCAGTAATTATGCGTTTTCAGGTGCGAGGAATCTGAATAAATTGTCTAAAAACCTTTAAAAGCGATTATCGAAAAGTTAGCTAATAGATGATTTGCATATTTGCTAATTGACGAGACAAAATTAGAAGTTTTTAAATTATTCCAATAATTATTACGGTGGTTGAATGGTTTTTGGGTGCGAGGAATCTGAGGAAATTGCTTACAAACCTCCAAAAGCGATAAATGAATAGTTAGCTAATAACTAATTTGCATATTACCTCAAACGCTTACGTGTGTTCGAGCTTCGCTCAATAATGGAGCATCCACGTTATAACGCTTGCGCAGATGCAAAAAAATGTCCTGTTTACCCCTACAAAAAGAGCACGTTTTGCAATTGTAGCTAGAGTGTCTGGACATAAATAATGGTGTGCTTAGATAGTGGTGTTTGTCCGCAGTCTGTCGTAAGGGACTCGGACAAAACACATGGCGTTTTTTGGGCTGTATGGACATTTTAAGGTATGTGCAGTAATGCAGATATTGTTATAGCGTTTTATTTGAAATGTGTGAAGTTTGCGCATATACACGCACACAGTTTTGTTTAAATAGTCCCTTCGGAGGGACTCAGTAAATTTGTGCACTGTGCATATGGCATAGGGACAAAAACATGTTATTGTCGTAAGGTTAAGACAAACATAAGCTTCCAAACTGGCTATGTTTATTGTCGGTACTCTGTAAGGACAAGTTATTCGCGTAAGACCTACTGTCTTAGCCCACTCTGTTCACACAACGTTGATCCTCGGAGGGATAGGACAATTTTTTATTTTTTCGCGAGCGTTAATATAACGCGGATGCTTCATAAATGTAGTCCCACTACGACTGGTATACAACATACACATAATATTTATACGTGCGTGGATGACACGCGCTAAACCTAGGGTTAACGCATTGCAAAATTTGTGGCCACCTACTGAAGTTATTAACTTCCCCTCTTGAATTTAAAAAATTTTAACCCCTCGCTTCCGGAGAAATTCTAAAGTCAGGAAAATTTTCTTGCCTCCCAACCTTGGAACCCTTTAGCCCTCTACTGAATCTATTATGATTCTCTCAATCAAATTCCCAACCGCCTTAAACTTTTTAACTTAAACTTTACATTTTCCTCAAATTTGCCACAAAATTAGAAAAGCGTTAACCCTACCTTAACGCTAAGAACATTTCAAAGCACACACATTTATACGTGTGTGATTATATACAACACGTAAACTTGAGTCCGCCAGGGTCAAATTGGACTCACTGAGAGCACGCAGATAGTCGAATTTGACTCTGGCGGAGTCGAAATTTGACACAGATTGTGCAGTCCGGAAAAGCCTATCTAGGAGAAAGTCAATTTGACTAACCATTTTTTGCAGTGTGCATGACACTTTTTGTATAAAGGGTAAATTTTATATTGTGAACGGCGCATTTAGCGCGGGGGGCTTGGGAGCGGCAGCCACCATCCTGCATAGTTTCCCTTCAAATCGCAGTGGGGTCCCACAATTTGTCTTTATTATTCGGAAAGATTTTGGCCAGGGGAAACTTTTATATTGTGGGGGAATTACATAAGTGCATGAATTCTTTAGGTTTGAATTTTTCATTGTTCCTGTTTTCCAAACAAAATCTACTTTTAGACTTTCCCTACCTAACCAGTGAAAACTAATACGTTATAAATTTTCCACTTTTCCAGTTTCTAAGCAAAACCTATGCTTCAGATTTTGCCTACCAACCCACTACGCAGGGATAATCTTAGCATTTAAATTCTCCACATTTGCCGTTTTTCAAACAAACTGTTTACAGTACAGCTTTTCCCTAACGAACCAGGGAACATCCACGCTAATGAATTTTCCACTTTTCCAGTTCTCGCAACCAAACTTTATGCTGGTAATTTTTCCTACCAAACCAGCAGAGTTCCTAGGAGTCATATAGCATTGGCCTCACTGCACTTGTGGTCATATGTTTTCCACCCTTGTAAACGGGAGGGATCTGTGCTATACATAGACCGTTTATAGTAACGGATATGTTATATTTTATAAGCGGATTTGGTTTGGCCACGCATTTCCTGTTTGTAATAACACACCTCAGGCATAAACTGCATAAAGTAAAGTGCTACCCGTAACAAATCAGCGATGCGGGGCGTTAAACCAAAATCATGGCTGCGCTATAAAATGTGTTTGTTTTGAATTTTTCAGTAAATTTTTTATTGAACTTTAAATTAGGTTCATCATATGTTCTTCAAATGAGCGATACGAGTGGTTATTTAGTTTTGTTAAAATTAAACTTTCACTGTGTTTATTAGAATATTCGCCAGCGGAAAGCAATTTATTTTCGCAAGGGAGGATTTTATTACAGGCTTCTCTTTTTAACAGGGTCATTTTATCATGCGACACTATGTAAAAATCACCAGGGTCGTGTTTTGTTAAATAAGCATCATCGTTTCACACGACAGAACTATGAAAATTGGACCCCCGTGTATATATGCACTGGAGTCATCGTTTGGGGTCATTTCTTCGTGCGACAACGGAAAAATTGTCAGCCGCGTCAGTTACGAATCTAGCGCAAATCAATCATAATTGAACAGAAAGCTGCTTAGTTTTAACTACAAACTGTAACGGTATTGTTCAACAGTTACATAGGGTGGCAGTCATGCTTTATTCATAGACTATTAACGGTTCTTTTATGTGCGCCGAACGACGCCTAATGACTTGGCTATTAGACTTAGCTAGTTTTTGGTGAAAAGTTAAGAAATGTTTATCAAATAATATGTCACTGAAAATAGCGATCGCCAAACGACAATTTTTTGGGTTTGTTTGCGCAAGTGAGATACCTGTCCGTGTTAGTTTAGGTGTAAGGTTTGGGCTGATCAAAAACTTATATTTCAACTGATTCGATTCGAAGTGGAATATGTCTTTGTTTCTGTAAGGTCTGGACTGGTCAAAAACGGGGATTTTCGACCGATCCGAAGGCGGGTATGGTCTAGTTTCGGGTTGATCCTGGAACAGTTTTAAC